>APFE030689466.1:93228-188837 GCA_000404065.3 Pinus taeda | reverse complement strand
CTCCTCCTGATTTGGCCTTATACAAATTCCCTGATGGATTTGACCCTGATATGGCTTATCAATTGAAAGAAAGAGCCCCTCAAACCCTTGAAGAAGCACAAGAGGTTGCTGTCACAGTTGAGGCAAACCTAATTGCTAAGAGGAACAAGGCAAGATTGGAAAAAAGAGTTGCCTTTAAAGAGGAACCCTCAGCCTTTGACCAGAAATTGGATGCAATAATCTCTAGTATGAAGAGGTTGGGTGACAGACTGGAATCTGTGGAAAGAAAGTCATCATGGGAAGCAACACAAAACAACCCTAACCGAAATACAAACTTTAGGAGAAATCAAAACCCAAATGCGGGCAAGTCCAATACTGATCCAGAAATAAGACCTCCATTTCAGGAAAACTATGCAGAAACATCCACTTCAGATGAGCAAGTGGATGATACCCATATCCACCTAATGGTCCTTGATGATGAGCACCAAGTCTTCCTAAGTAAAGAAGATCATGAAGATGAAGACAGTAAACAATTTCAAACCAAGTGAGGTGAGTCATTTGACTTCAAACAAGGCTATGACACAGCTGTTTATGAAGTTCATAAACAGTACAAACTAAGAAGTAGGACTGTAAACATAACACAGCCTGGAACAACAAAGGATAGACTGCAGCCAAAGAGTGCCATAGTAACAGAACCAATGAATACAACTGATTCACTCACAAAGGAAGTAACTATTGAAGAAGTTACTGAACAAACACAGAAGCCACTAGCTGCACCATCTGTACAACCTAATCCAAGTAAAAAGCCTCAAGAGGTGAATGAAAAACACAAGCCCCAAGATCAATACAGGGATCAACAAGAAACCTTACTAAACAAAGACAAGGTGGTCACCCACAACACTAAGGTCCAATCTGAAAAACCCTTTGACTTGGAAGCTGAAATTGGCAAACTGAAAATAGCCATTCCTCTTGCAGAGCTAGCCAAGCATAACATCTATAAACAACAGATTGAGAATTCCCTCCAACTCACTCAAAACAAAGACAATGTCAGCGTGTTGGATGACACCCCAGAATTTCTGTTTGGCCCAGAGGTTGATGGGAAAACAGCAGGCACAGGGATATTACCGTTTTATGTTAGCTTGCATATCCATGACAAAATACTACACAACGCAATGTTTGACTCAGGTGCCTCTCATAACCTGATGCCCAAATCAGTCATGGAAAGGTTGAATCTAGATATTACTAGGCCATATAAGGACCTATTCTCATTTGATTCCAGCCAAGTGAAGTTTCTAGGCTTGATAAAAGACCTATGTGTATCCTTGGTCCAGTACCCAAATAAAACAATCTTGATGGATGTTGTGGTTGTTGATATCCCACCCAAATATGGGATGTTATTATCAAGATCATGGGGAGCTAAAATTCAAGGGTCCCTATAGTTAGACATGTCATATACCACAATCACAGTCTTTGGTCAACCCAAGAGACTATATAGAGAGTCACTCATGAAATACATGGTCAGCACTGAGGAAAAGGCTTAAAACTTCCCCATATATGCTGTCCATTCTGACATAGACTCATATATCCTTTTCAATGATAATACAGGTCACACAGATAATGAAGAAATCCAGATAACTAAAACAGATCAGCATATTAATGAAGGAAATCCTGACATAGAAACATTGGTTGAGTCAAAAGAGGAGAGTGTGCAAGAGGACAAATTATACGATGATGAAAACCAAACACTCAAAAAAGATCAAGACTTTAATGAACAAACTGCTCCTCTAAAAGCAAAATTAATCCCATCAAATGAAAAGACTGTTCTAAAAGTCAAACTAGGGGAAGAGCCTAAACTTCAACTCACAAATCCAGACCACAGAGATATTATTCAGCATCCCCTAGAACATGAGATCTTATGGTTCCTAGAATTTGATGGATCAGTTAACAAATTAGGGGCAGGAACTGGAGTTTGGATACATAATAAACAAAATAGCCATGCAGAGGGTCGAGCCTATAGACTAAACTTTAGGTGTACTAACAACATGGCCGAGTATGAGGCTCTCCTGCTAGGCCTCAAGTTAGTAAAATCCCAACAAGCCATAAAAATTTCAATACTGGGAGACTCAGACCTAGTTGTCCAACAAGTGAAAGGCAACTTTGTCACTAATGACAAAAGACTGAGGTCCTATAGATCTGCTGCTACTGAGCTACTAAAGTCATTCACTGAATTTTAGATTGCCAAAATCCCTAGGGCTCAGAATCTTCATGCTCATAGTTTAGCCACATTTACAAGTACCTGTAAGCTGCCTTTTGAGCCCCATCACTGTTTCACAGCCGAAATAAAACACAGACCATCTGTCCCAAACAATGTCAAGGACTGGAAGGTGTTTGATGATGACACACAAATAAACAATTTCTTGACTTTGCAGGAAGAGTTCTCAGGTCTTAACATTGACACTGAGACAACAAGTCAATCACAAAGACATGAGGCAGCAAGTCAATCACAAAGACTTGAGACAACAAGTCAATCACAAATACATGGTAAACACAATAACCAAGCAACATCACCCAAAACAGCTAATCAAGTGCTACATCCTACAATCTTCAACAAACACAACATACAAGAAATCCAACAAATTAAATGTGAGGAGATAGCTGATTATGAAACTGAGGTGATACAATTAAAGGACAATTTTCTTGCAATAGGCTTAGCTCCTTTAGAAGACATTTTTGACTCCAATGATGTTCCCAATAAACCAAAATTACAGCCCCTCAACACCACCATAGAAGAGCATAACATTGGGATGGTTAAACAACCCAAAATCATAAAACTGTCTGCTGCATTACCTCCTGACCAAAAGCCTAAATACATTGACCTTTTTAAAGAGTTTCAGGATGTGTTTGCATGGAGTTATGAGGATCTAAAATCCTATGACACCTCTGTAATACAACACACTATCCCACTCAAGCCAGATCAGAAGCCCTTTAAACAAAAATTGAGAAGAATCAATCCTATGCTTCTCCCAGCAATGGAACAAGAGGTACAAAAAATGTTTAAAGCAGGCATTATAGCACCAATCAGATTCTCTGATTGGATTTCGAATTTAGTCCCCACAAGAAATAAGACTAGTGAGATAAGGCTCTGTGTTGATTTAAGAAACCTCAATCAAGTATCCTTGAAAGATAATTACCCCTTACCCAAGATGGATCACATCTTGAAGAGAGTAGTGGGGGCCTCAAGGATTTCCTTACTTGATGGGTTCTCAGGCTTCAACCAGATCTTAGTCCATCCAGATGATCAGGACAAAACTGCATTTACAACCCCATGGGGAACCTTTAAATATGTTAAAATGCTGTTTGGTTTGAAAAATGCAGGGGCTACATTCCAAAGAGAAATGGACATTTCTTTTGCCAAAGAGATTCATGACTTTCTTGTCATTTATTTAGATGATCTCACACCTTTCTCCAAATTTGACCAAGAGCACTTGAAACATCTAAGGCAGATATTCACAACTTGTAGGAAATATGGAATTTCCTTAAACCCTAAGAAATCCTTGTTTGGTCTGGAGGAAGGTACACTGCTGGGTCACATTATTTCCAAAGATGGCATCAGAATTGACCCAGAGAGAATTCAGGCCATCTTACAAATTCCTCATCCAAGAAATATAAAGGAATTACAAGCCTTTTTGGGGAAAATCAACTTTCTAAGAAGATTTATCCCAAACCTGGCTAAGCTGAGCAGATTGCTTAATAACATGCTTAAAAAGGATTCAAAAGTAAAATGGACAGTAGAGGCAAACCAAGATTTTGAAGGTATCAAGTTTTCCCTTACTCAAACCCCAGTCTTAACCAACCCTCAATTTGATAGGGAATTCATCATATTTTCCTTTGCCTCCCAACACACCATAGCTGCAGTTTTACTACAGAAAGATGACCAAGGAAACGAGAAACCCATTTCTTTCTTTAGTAAAGCTCTTAGAGATGCACCCCTGAAGTACCAGATCATGGAAAAACAAGTATATGCTTTGGTTAAAGCTATTAAGGACTTTAGGATCTACATCCTATATTCCCATGTGATAGCCTATGTACCAAGCCCAATTGTTAAAGACATACTTACTCAAGAGAACTTAGAGGGTAGAAGAGGAAAATGGATTGCAAATATTCTAGAATTTGATATTGAAATAAAACCTGCAAAACTTATAAAAGGGCAAGGCTTGGCCAAATTAATGTCTGAAACCAATTTCCAAGCCCTGGACATCAACCAACTGGACAGTGAACCGGAGCTGGCGACTCCAAAGATCAATGTATCCTTTGAACAATCCCCCTGGTATTCTGATATTTGTTATGTGTTACAAAACCTGTGTGCTCCCCCAGGGCTGTCCAGAACTAAATGTAGGTTCTTAAAAATGAAAGCTTTAAAATTTTGTGTTATGGATGGAAATCTGCTTTGGTAAAACCATGAGGGTATCCTATTAAACTGCTTAATTGAAAATGAGGCTAACAAAATCATGGAAGAATTTCATGCAGGTGATTGTTGTGGACATTTGTATTGGAAGTCCACTGTGGACAAGATACTAAGAGCTGGATACTATTGGCCTATTGTTTTCTCTGATGTCAAGAAATTTACAACTTCATGTCATAAATGTCAAGTGTTTGAAGGAAAGAGACAGTTACTGCCACTACCTTTAAGGTCTATTGCAACAGAGAGACCATTTCAGCAATGGGGCTTGGATTTCATTGGAGAAATTAACCCCTCATCTTCAGGCCAACATAGATGGATTCTAACAGCTACAGACTACTTCACTAAATGGATTGAGGCAATTCCATGTAGACAAGCAAATGATTCCACTATCATTCAGTTTCTTGAGACCAATATCCTTGCTAGATTTGGGTGCCCTGATAAGATAATAACAGACAATGCTGCTGCTTTCATATCTAAGAAGATGGTCAGCTTCTGCCACAAATTCCACATTACTTTAGGACATTCTACTGCATATTATCCCCAAGGAAATGGCCTTGCTGAATCTTCAAATAAAAGCCTGGTAAACATGATAAAGAAGGTGTTGGAAGAGAAAAAAAAGAATTGGCATAAGAAACTCGTCAATGCCTTATGGGCAGATAGATTAACAACCAAGAGATCAATTGGGGTCAGCCGATATGAGAGTCTATGGATTAGAAGCCAAATTTCCTTCATCACTTGGGATCCCTGTTATGAAGCTACTTCAAGAAAGCCAAGCTGAGCCAAATGATATGCAAAGGAGGGTGAATCAAATTATATGCTTACAGCAGACCAGAGACCAAGTTTATAACAGAGTTCAAATCCTACAAGAGAAGCTCAAGAAAGCGTTTGATAGAAAGAGCAAGGCTGAAGATTTCAACATGGGTGACAAAGTTCTCAAGTGGGATTCAAGAAGAGAAAATAAAGGAAAGCATGGAAAGTTTGATTCCCTTTGGAGAGGACCGTTTATCATCCAAGCAATACAAGGAAATAATACCTACTTTCTCAAAAAACTTGATGAAACTGATTTGGATGAAGGTCCTGTCAATGGCAGGATGCTGAAGCACTATTTTGACTACCTTCCATGAATGCAGTGTGGCTGCCCTTGTGCATAATTTACTGTATATAGTGTTTTATTTAAGTATGTGAATAACTTGATTTCAAGGATCTTGCAGAAGCAGGAAAGGACTGGATTGCAGCAAGTGTTATAAATATGACAGTCTACAATTTTGAGGGTTCAAGTATGAAAAAGTTCCGAGTTTTGAAGCAATAGCCAAGAGGCTAAGGCATGCTGACCTGTTGTTCTTGGTCTTTCAAAAAGAAAAACCATCCCCATGTGGAGCCACTGTTGGATACCTATACCAATAGGTTTCATATTTCATGATTGGCAAATTCAAATGCCAAATATGCTCTGCTTTGCTGGTACAAAGATCCCATATTTTCAAGGAAAGGCAAGGTGTGTACATGCCTTCATCTCTTTTAAATTCTGATGGATGGTCCAATAGTCTAATATGGATCATGCCATGTTTCAATTTTCTGTTGTAGAATAGAGAAAGAAATCTGTCCAAACTGTTTAATCTTGGAAGATCACTAGCTACGCAGAGAAACTAAGGTTCCCAACTGCTAAATCTGGGACCTTGGAAGAAACAAGGGTAGTGCTAGATAGGAATTCAAAGGAAAAAGCCAATGGAAAAGAAAAGGCACATAAAAGGGTCTGCAAGTCCAAGTGCACCCTCCAAGAAGAAACAAAAAATGCTAGGAAAGTAGTTGGGTAGGTAGATGGGGTTGCAGAAGTGATGTTCCTACCAAGCTGAACTTTGCTAATCAAATATAAGGAAAACAACATAAGGGTCTAACTTCCCTTTTCCCTTTATTTATCACTCATTACTAACATCCCTTCACCAGTTGTGATTATGAAAGAATTCAAGGTTTTATGTTGGTCCTTATTGCCATTGCAAGCCACATTTCTTGTGCAAAGTTCTTTTTATTTTGATCTACTCTTTAAACTAAGTTGTTTTCAAGAAAACCTAGTAATATCACTCCTCATTCACCCTCTCCCTCCATATTAACCTCTAACTTTTATTATCTAACTCCCTATGTTACCCTTTCGCTACTATTATAACACCAAGGTGTATAAATCCTAAGCATTCTATAAATAACCCCCCCTCTGGCATTATAGCCATATGTTTCACCACTAGGGAATCAAATTGACATCTGGTCAGTTTGAGAACCCAGCCCTAACCTCTTGTCTCCCCCAGAACTCATTTTCCCATTCAATCCTTCACTTTGCCTAAAGAAACCTTGGAAAAACCCTTTGCACCCTTCTAACCCACCCAAAAGGCAAAAATACCCTGAAAACCCATTTTGTTTGCCTTATCCTAAGTTTGGAGGCCTTTGTGAGCTTTATATATGAAAAAACCCATTTATCCAAAGTTCCGAGGCATATGCGCTTTTATATGAAATTTCACAAAAAACCCATTTCGTCCTAAGTTTTGTGATATGCGCACCTTCATGAAAATACATTGGAAAATCATGCAATACGCAAATATTTCCAAAGTCCCGCCCCGGCACGAATCCCATCAAAAAATCATTTTTTAATCCCCGCCTGATGTCGTATCCTCCGTGCACATCAATGGCCCGATGACCGTCCGATCAACCTCTTTCCATCCGACGGTTGACGCTGATATCGGACTGGCCCCGACGTCCGGACGATATCCTCTGATATCTGTCAGACGCTGACATCAGGCCGGGTCCACGCGTCGCCCGCAAATCGCATCGGAGCCCCCTCTGGCAGATTCCTTTCCATAGCATAGGCTGCCTGATATTGCGCCACCTGTCTACCAATGTCAGCGCCGCCTAATTGCCTACGTCATCGCCACGACTGCGCGCCCCGTCCACCATTGCTCCACCTGTCTGCCAGCTCACTACCACCATGGACCAGTCATAGGCTGCCACGCCACCTGATGACATCATGCTGACGTCATCTGACCCTGACCCACCTTATGATGTCATGCTAACATCAACTAAAAAAGGCGCGAATAACCCAAAAAAGCCATATTTTGTCAATTTTCGCGTTATTTTTTCCACTTTTGCAAAAAATTATTGTTGCGCTCTCTGCATGCAATTTACGACCAATTGCACCAACTTGCTCAGAATCGACCAAGAGACCTTCCGCACGCCTACCCACCTGCATTGGTGACCCGACCCATCGATTTACTAGGTATTTCTCCATGCAAGTCTTCTCTAAGCCTGGTTTTTCTCTGTAATAGCAAAAAACTCGCTTAAAGCGCAGAAAATGCATAATTCACCAGAAAATTACCTGCACCCAGCTCCCACTTGAAAAGTTAACGATCGAAATTCATTAGACGAGCCTATTTGGACTAAAATTTCAGTGAAAAACCTGCATTTTCGTTCACGTAGTCATGAACTGAAACCGGCAACCTACATTCAATTACTGAGGAAGGTATGTTAAAGATAAAGATTTACTTTCTTAAGAGACGGAAACAATATTTCAATTGCTGTAAACTCACCCCGTTAACCTTCATTTCTCAATTACCTCTTCACTCAGGCAGCGTTCTTTCCTATTTTTCAGTCGAAGAAACAGAAGCCCATACAGAAAACAAAATCCAAGTAGTCATGGAGACTCCAGTTGCACCTGTGGACCTCAATGTTGCCCCTTTGAATGCCCCTCAGAGAGGGCTGGAGTGGCAGGATTTGGCAGACTTGGACTACCAAATCTCAGAGGACTCCTCATCACACAGCAAGTTCCACCTCCACCTACTGAATGAGCTTAAGGCCAAACATGTTGATGGGACAGACATATTAGGCATTTGGGACTCCTTCCTCCCAATTTTCAGGCTCCCTCAGGTCAACCAATTCCCTGACCTGATTCATCTGTGTGCTGTTTGCTATGACCCCATTCAAAGAGCTGTGCTTGACCCTTCAGGCTCAGTTGTTTTCTACATGACCCCTGAGGGCATTAGAGAGATGCTTCAGTTCAAGACTTAGAAGAGATTGGTCCCCTTGTCTCTATTGGATTTGATAAACCAAGGAGCTAAGATGCTAACAGATGCACAAATCATAAAGCTCAACCAATTGTTTATTAAAAACTCAGACACTGTGCTGTACCCTCCTATTTTTAATGGCTACCTCAATCAACTGGGTATAGATCTTGTAGATATGATCAGTTCCATCTTGGGGTACAAATCAGTTGAATTCATTGATGAAACTGTTCTGGTGATGATGACTATGTTTTCCCCTGGCAAAACGCCAATCTGTTATGAATATGCCACATACATATCAGATAAGATGCATGAGTAGTTTTTGAACCTGTCCAGAGAGAAGGTGTTCAGATACACCTCCTACATTTACCACCTGATTCTATATTATCAGCATGAGAAGTTCTCCTTCATTGTTAAGAGAACAGATGCACAAGGCAACCCAAGGTCAGTAGTTTACTGGACCTCAGTGTTTCATTGCAGAACCTACTCTCCGTACACCTACTATGAATTTATAGATCTCTTCATTCACCCAGCCATGTCTTTATTTCTAAGTTCGCCTCCTCCAAGACTGACTGATGAGATGCAGAGGATCCTGCAGTTATCCAAAGTGTACAGCATTGGGGATTGGTACTTTTACCAAAACTTCTCCGTAATCAGAATATATGGGTGTGAGTTACCCCCATGAGACTATTTGCCCTTGAGTACTTCAGGCAATTTGGGAATGCTGATATGGTACACTTTGCAGGCAAGGGAAAGAAGGCACAGCTTAAAGTGAGAAATCAATTGGGCCACCTTGTTTTGAACAAAAGGGAAGGCTGGAAAGAAGCTGATAGAAAGCTAGAAGGCCTTGGCCTGAAGACCAGCTTCCTCTGGAAACCCTATGACCCAAATCACTCCATATCATTCAGAAGGCTCAAATACAAGCTCTCTAGTTATGACCATGTAAGTTTGCCCCACATTGAAAAACTTTCCAACCAACCAAAATGGAAAAGGGGCACACTTGAGGAACCGGTCACACAAGAAGAATTGAATGAGAGAGCTAGAAGACATCTTCTGAAATTGGCTGACTTGGAACTTCCTTCATAGGTTTTCTCTCTGCCAAGGCCTCAAGCAGGAGCGGCTGCCTCATCCTCTACAGCACATCAACAGGCAGTCCAAACTACAAACCAAGCTCAGAGCAAAGGCAAGGAGAAGGAGATGGAACAGGAACAGGTACAACAGGGACAGGTTCAGCCACCCCAACAGGTACAACAACAAAAGGAGCAGGTAGGGCAGGGGGAACAGACAGCAGAGGCCCCAATGACCACACAGCAGCAGCCCACACAAATGGCACCTCCGAGGCAAGATTCAAGGATTGACTCTTCTGTCCTCCAAACCCCTCAAAGGGAGGATGTAAACAGAAAAAGGGACAGAGAGACTCCCCTTACTGCCTCACCAACTCAAGGGGAGAAGAGGCAAAGGCTAAATCCTTTCTCAGAAGAGGAAATGTCAATGGGGCAGACCTCAGGTACAGGCCTGCCTAGCATGGAGGCCTCAGCCAGCTCCTTCCAACAAGAGAAAGATAGGGCAGCAGGAGGAGAAGTTAGCTCCTCAGGTCAAAGGAGGGAAGGTGAGAAAAGCATTAAGCAGCAAATTTAAGGACATCAAAAGTAGAAATGAACCTTTAAGGCTGCTATTATATAATCACCTATTGAAAATGGCCCCCACAAACCAACAAAGACTCATGTCTGCATATGATGCACATGAGGGAAAGATGATAATGAGCCATTTCACACCAGCAGTGCAGCAACCACAGTCTGCTGCAGATTATATCAGGACCAACCTGGAGGTCCTGTCCAAAGACATCCACCCAATGGATCAAATAGAATTGCACAAACAAACGGGTGAGATGGTGTATGCCACCTTGGCGGACAAAACCCTGGTGAACTATAGGCTACAAAATAGCCTGAATAACACTACTGCACAGCTTGAGCTGGAAAGGGCTTCCTCTCAAGCAAAAGACAACAGGATCAAAGCTCTAGAGGAAATCATAATAGAGCTTGGACATGATCCTAAAGATGTCAAGGCAGTACAAGAGATTCTGAAGCTGAGGGATGCTGACATGGCAGCATTGAGAAAAATGTTGAAGATCCCAGCAACTCTTCATCCTCAAACAGAAGAGATTGCCCAGCTCAGGCAAGATAAGGATGCAGCTACTATGCTGATGATGTTATACAAAGAGCTCATCCACACCCAAGAGAAGCTGCAGGAATCAGAGGCTACCTTGCAGGCAGCATTACAGCAAAAGGAGGCAGGACAAACCTCACAACCTCCTCCAGAAACAATAAATCTTGAGGAAATCCCTCAAACCACTGCCCCTCCCAACCAAAAGATACAACAGGCAACACCATCCACCTCAGCACCAACAACAGAACAGGTTGAAAGCCTTGACATGAAAAAACTGGGGAATGAAATTCAAGTCTTGGAGTCTCAGATGTCAGAGCTAAATCAAGCGAAGGACAGTCTGGCAAAAATAAATGAGAAATATGACAAGTCCAAGCAGAATGTGGCTGAAAGAGAAAGGGAGGTAAAGGCCCTCAAGAAAAGCATAACTGAGCTAGAAAAAGAGCTCACATTGGACAAAGTGACATCTGAACTTAAGAGGGTCCTATGGGCCAATATTGGCCAGTGCATCACAAACCAATGGGAGTATATTGAAGCCATCCATGAGCAAATAACGCTCATTGGGAAAGCACACAGAGAAATCCAACGGTCAAGGGCATCTTTAGGCAATATGCCTGAGATTGCCACAAAAATGATAAATGTGCTGAATTACAGAACAAGCTCCCAGCTCATCAAAATGGGAACTAGAAATAGGAAAGAGACCATTTCACTGATCAAAAGGGTCCTGACATCAAGAAAACTGATTCAGACCCTGGAAAGAAGAACCCAAGATATGCAAGCAGACATCAACAAATTCCAGAACAAGTTTATGGCATTGCAAAAAGGGGGTCTGCCTAGCCTGCTGGAGCCATCAGGAAAGTTTCTCTCACATGAAAAATATGCTAAGAGAGTGAACACCTTTGCTGGGAATCAAATTTCAGAGACAGCTAGTACATCAGCAGCAACAGGACCAGTAACAGGACAGACCCTCTTCAACAGGGTAGAAAGTTTATTTTTTATTATGAATGAAATCACACACTTGTTTGATGAGCCTCCCCAATTTTACAAGTACACAGAGGCAGATGAGACCATGGGGTCAATTTTGAGGCATCAATTGCCTACAGAGGATGTATGGGATAATTTGATACAATTACTGTTAAATCAAAGTCAGTAATTATGTTATTATTTTTTGAAAATATTCAAAGTTTTCATGCACAGGAAGACAAAGACACATCAGCAGGTATGCAGAAAGAGGCTGAGCCAACTCAGCGCAAGTATTCGGCCACCACAGCAGCACTAGCAGTCACAGGTGACAGGGCCGAGAAGCTACAGGAGGACAGAGCTGCACAAGACACGTCATTCAGCAGTTATAACAAAGCACTCAAGCGACTCCGTGAGCTCCAAAGGTCAAAGTGTTCTGACAGGAGTTAAGAGCCTTTAATGTTTCATTAAAGATTGTAATAACTTTCTATCTGTAATTTCTGTACAAGTTAATGAAGATATTTTCCCTCTCAGATGACTCAATGCCTGAGATATTTTGTATGAGACTGCTATATATTCCCCCTCGCATTTGTTAGCAGGGGTTGGACATTGGATGTAAGAGATTGCTCATATCCATTCTGCTCTTTCTTTTACTGTAATTCTCAGAGAAGTAAAACAAAGGATGATGGAATTTCCAAAGCTCTGTGTTATTTGATGTCCTGCAGGTGTGTAGCTGAATGTTGCAGGATTCCTGCGTATCTCATGACTCAATAAGTTTCTCTTGTAACTCTTTATTATATGTTTGTCATATTTCATATCTCTTTCATGTTGCCTATGTTTAAATAGTTGATAGCAAGGAAAAATAATAGTTCCAGGACTTAATCATAGATTACCCTGAATTCAATCTAAGCTATTTTAAATGTTTGTTCTTCAGTTATAGTAATGAAAGTGTAATTCTTAATTTCTACCCTTTCACACTATATCATCACAGTGGCTATTATTTCAGGAATTCAAGTTTGCTCCTGAGGAATATATCCCTTTCTCACAACCCAGCTTAGTGAAAAATTCGTAACTGCTTTTCACTGGCTATTTACACTCCATTAACACAATTTAAAGTTTGTTTCATGAAGTATCCAAACGGCCCTGTAACTCCAGCTGCATCAAACTTAGGATTTCAAGAAACCAACAGCCACAGACTCCATTGCCCAATGGACTAATTTTACCTGCAGAACTACACTTTGAAAGTTTCAGAGAGACATCCTCCCAACCAAACATAAACCAAAAACCTTAATTTCATAACTAGCCTAAAATTTCCATAGAACAGAGACAAAACTTACAGAGAGAGCCCTCTCTGATTACAACTGGGCTAGAAGCTGTAATCCAAAGATTGGTTAGTGGTTACCCCGGCCGTATTCCCTTGGGAGTCATAGGGAACAACCTGGGTGTTAACAGATGTATAGCATGGAGAAGCCTCTGCATGTTTTGTTGATTTTTTCCATGAACAAGCTCGTCATCTAAGAAGTATCCTACCATATCTCGATAGGACTGTTAGCTAGGTTGCACTGGAAGAAGAAGGCACCTTGGCCCACTCTTCCATTGTGGATTGGGCTGTAGGAGATATAAAATCTCAAGCATGCGGATGCTGAATCAGAAGAGTTCAAGAAATATCATTTCAACACCTAAAGCTTGAATTTGTATGACCCAAATTGTTTTGTGAAGGATCATTATGTGAGAGTAGAGTTTCCATGGATCCACAAGGTGTTTCATTAGGTGGAGGAATACCCATGGAGATATTGTCATAGCTTATCTAGGTCTAATGAACCAGTTGACATCATTGTGGAATGGTTAGCGAAGCAGCATCAAGCAACATCCAGGAGAGCACCAGTAGCAACAATAGCATAGGTAAACATACAACGCATGACAAAGGAGAGAGAAATATTGTCAAAAACATGAAAGTAGAACAAAGTTGTAAGTTTAGAGTATACCCAATTGTGTAGAAAGCAGCTTTGGAAATAGAGGCGAAGAGGCAACAACGTGACTCGAGAACTGTGCAAAGGAAGAGAAAAAATACAGGATGGAGGAAATAGTGAAGGAGTCGCATGAGTTGAAGGAGAAAATCCAAAAGGAATGGGAGCTGCATAGACAGGAGAAGGAAGTGCAAGAAGGACAAGTATAGTAGGGGGCACAACATGTATAGACAGATGAAACTGTGCCCATACAGGTATTCAAATCATCCTAAAAAATGACACAAAGTAGATAGGTTTTGTAGTCGTAGGAGAAGGACATCACCCAATAGATTAAACAAGAACATGAGTAAATGGATACGAAGATAGAGCAACTAGAGTTAGACAAAGACATCGACCTCATGCCTTAGCACCAAGAGGTCGACCCAATGGTTTCACCAGATCTAGAAGTAAAGCAAGTCCTTAGCGACCAAGGGGATAATGAGATACTTTGAGACAAATCTGAAGAAGAGATGCACAACATATCATTTGAAGAGACGTAGCATAGAGTCGTGAAACTGTGCAAAGTGTCTACTTTGGATGTCCACACATCTCTTGTGCACTTTGAAGAACGAGTGATCGTATCTGACATGTGAAAGCATCTAGCTATTGGGTGTGGAGCCTGATAATCTTCTTTATTCAGAGGTATTGCCACATTGGACCCCATTTGATAATGTGGCTAAAAGTAGATGTAAAATTTCCTTGTAAAATGTCGTAATTTCATAGTCAATCTGGGTTGTTCATTAGGCGGAAATCTGATGGTAGAAATGATGTTTAATTTTGGGTTTTTTTTCCCTAGAAGGAAACCATTTGATATATATGAGGGAATTGTATTGCATCTATGTATATGTGTATTCCAAGAAAGAAAGAGAGCGAATATTGAGAGCGAAGAGAGAATTACAAGGGATCTATTGTAGGTTGTATCTCTTAATTTTGTTGAATAATGTAAAAGGAAGGACTGGTTGTTTCTCCATGGATGTAGCCAAAATTGGGTGAACCACATATATCTGTGTCTCTCTTGTTTTATGAATTTTCTGTGTTTATATTTTTAAAATATTTTATTTTTTCCATTGCTCTATAATATATATTTTTATAACACCAATAGCATTGGACGATGGTACCAGAGCATATGTTGAAGCTAGTAGCTTGAGTGTTCGCCTCCTCATAGCAGAGAATGAGCAAACAGATAAGGAGTTATAAATGTCCAAGTAGGGTGTTGAACTAGTTATAGCATCCACCTGAGAAGAGTTGAAGAAGGCGATACTGGATGAAGTATCATTCCTTGAGACAGTCATGCGAGCATTGTATTCCAGATTTGGTATCATGCAAAAGGCAGTTGTCCATCTCAACCATTGGCAACAATGATGTTCTAGGAGAGCATGTATCTTGTCAAAATTGAATATTTCTGTTGACCACATGAAAACATGGACAATGAGATACAAGGGAGCCTTGTTTCACTTTCCCAAGATGATGAAGCCAAGAGCGATTGAGCTGAAGGCACATATCTAGAGTTAGATCTAGAACTATGAAGAACTCCCATAGCTCATCACTATTTTGTAGGCTTCCCATGCATAGGTATTAAGAAGCATGGATGTTATTGTGTGTGCACATGTGATCCCATCTATTGGGACACTCACCGAGGAAAATAAAAAGGCACAAGTCCGACTAGAGCTTGATTCATACTTTGACAAGTTGATGTGCATAGCCACGAGCGTAGACTTGGCGATCAATGCAAACACCATGCATCAGAATGTCACTGGTCCGACCACATTCAAGATAATGATTCAAATGTTATTAAATGAGTTGGACAGAGGAACCAAAGTAGTGTACCTAGATGCAAAAGAGGCAAGAGTTGGTTTGCAGGAAGATGTCACCACAAAGTACATGGACAACATCGCGGACTACCGAGATTGGTATCAATTCGCTACTATCTACCATCATGAGGATGTCGAAGAGCTAGTCTTCCTACAGTTTTCTGAGTCCTAGTGATGACTTGGATGGCTTGATCAAGCCTATTTTGCCTCACATGGGTACATGTGCAGATTGTATGTAACGTCTTGTCAAGTGGAAGTTCAAGTGTCGATAGTTGAATGTAACAGACATAGAGTAGTTGAAGAGTCGTGAGGGCAGGTGAACAGTCACAAAGGGGAATGTCAACGGTTACCCCACCCTTTGCTATATATAGTCCCTTATAACTCATTGTAGAGGCTTTTGTTCATCCAATATTCCGATAGGAGTATCTTAGAGAAAGCTTGGAGAGTATTGTAATGAGCCTTGGCTTCTCCACTGTGTAGAGTTACTATATCTCTTTGGAGGAGTAGGCAATAGTGATTGTAATGTTCCACTATGGGACTAGTGGTTGGTCATGGTTGTACTGTATGATTGGAACTTTCACTTCTTAATATAAAAGAACCAACACATTTCATGCATACGTTGTTATTTTATTTCAGCTAACTTGTTTACTGTAATGATATATGTATCTATTTTCTTATGCATGCATGTATGGAATTTTCTGTATAAGTATGTATGAATCTTACTAAAATGTGTTTTTGCTTTAAACATCACTTTGGATTGTTAGCTTACTTTCTTTCCAATTTTTGATGCATCTTTGCTCATGTGTTCCCTCCTTATCCATGTGCTTTCACAAGTTTCCAAGGGGCTCACTCACTTCACTCTCTGTGTGTTAGAACCGTTCAAGCACCTTCCTTGGCTTGCTTCATATGTCACACCCTCGCTACCAATAGGGATATCTTATTTTCCTCTGCGTACAACCATAGTCAAGGCAATAATGTACGACCCACTATTGGGACTCCTACACCAAACGGTCTAAGGTCTACTTGGGACTTCTTACCAGGGATATCCCCTGGCATGATGGCGAGTATAGTAGCGTGAACATGTTCAAAAACAAATCTCGCATCAATATGCAAATTAAAAGGAAATACAATCTCCTCATGTTTTGGAAAAGGAATATTTTCCAATAATTGTTTCAAATATCATAAATTATATGACTGAATATGAAAATCTAGAAGTTCAATACTCTTCTTGAATCTTTCAGCAATTAACTCAAGAAAACAAATTTTACCTTGAGGAGAATTTTTTTTCTCATTTTCAAACAATGAAACATGACCATTGAAAAACCTTCATTAATTTGAAAATATCTTAACATATCCCCGGATTCTTTTAAAACTTCACCATATGTAGGGTTTACCACACACCCTGTCATGTTGTTTAGCAAGAAATATTATCAATATGCAGTGGAGTCACCATGCGTTTCTGCAAATCTAGATTATTTAATAGTGTAGTCACCCTGGAAACTTTGAAGCTTTGTATGATTGAACATGGAGTCACTAGGTGAATGATACAAAATTCTTGTGTCTCATCATTGTCCACCATCAGTAATCAGATCTGGAACTTGATATTCTTTTTTGAGGAATCTGAAATGTTTGTCCCCAGCATGGTTGCCAGAATGTTATCACTCAGTAATTTTCTAAGGTTGTAGAAAACAATCACCAAGGTAACCACAAACCAACTTTGAAATTTTGGATTTAGCCCTACCAGCTTCAGAGAGGGCTCTCTCTGTAATATTTAACTTTGTTTTATTGAATATTTGGCTAGTTATGAAGTTTGGGGTTTGAGTTGTATTTGAATGGTTGGTTGATAACTAGATTTCCATTGGGCTATAGAGTCTATTAGATAAAATATAGATTAATCGCAATGTCTACAGATAGATCTCATAGGGTAGGGTAAACAAACTGAATGGATTCTTTAAGGTCTGTGAAATGGAGAAGAAGAACATATTTAAGGATAACTTTAAATATAGAGAATTGTTACTTAAACTCTTCATTTAAAGATTAGAAGAAAACATTGAAATTATTCATATTCGGGTACAAAGTGTAGATTTAAAAAAAAATCCCTTTACTTATCTCATGAATAATTTAGATTTGGAAAACAAATATGTGCTATAAACAGAGAAATATAAACATATAAGAGAGTTAGATGCACTTCACAACAAATTAACACAAGAATCATGTGAAAGAGCATTTATATTACTAGTAATTTGTTGATGCTTCAGAAATATACAATAATATTCTTCATATGAAAACCAACATCTCTTCAAATTAAGAAGTATTTACACAAATTATAAACTAAAATATCTTGAAACAATATCAAAATTTGTACAAATATCGCAAACTGTATTACACAAATAGGACTAAAATATAAGACATTAAAAACTAATGAATCTACTTGGAACTATATTTATGGATTGTTGGTGACAAAGAAGAGCAGTTCAAATTTGATAGCAACTCTTATTTTATGAAGTGTTATCCAAGTCACTAACTTTCTTTGAGCTTTTTCCTCCCAAAATTCTCAACAATAGGGTCCTGTAATCCCTTTGTAGATCCCAAACCATAATAATTGTTGGAAAAATGAGAGAGGTTTTTGTAAATGATGATGTTGGAAACAAAAATCTCTTTAATGTTTTGAAAATTCATTTCCACCTACTCATAAACCACATTTGAAAACACTGGCTAAAACCAGGAAAATTCAGGAAACTATGTCTGCCAAGATTGATCCGAATATCCCAAACCATAACAATTGTTAAAACATTGAGAGAGGTTTTTGTAAATGAGTATTTTATCAAAAAAAAAAAAATTTTTGAAAATTCATTCTCATCTGTTTGTAAAACATGTTTTAAATTACTGTGTTGTATAGGAAAAAACATAGTTTAACTGGCCATGAAACGGACATATGACATGGAGGTTGGAGGTGACATGGAGGTGGGGGATGATGTGGAGGCACATGGCTAGTGGAAAGGAAGTGGGGTTTGCAAGAGTGATGTGGAGAAATGACGTGGAAAAAAATTCCAAGTGGCAGGCAGTGAGTGGTGCGGCAGTGACAACGAGGTCAAATGTTGGCGGAAAGGCGAGTTACAGTGGGAACAACGGAAACCACTTTCAGAGGGGGTGTTATCGGGAAATCTAGTGTCTATGTAGAGCTAATAGTCCCACTAAGACAGGTAGCTATCTTAGAAACAAACATATTAAATTTACTTTCGTTTTACTTTACGAGAAGTAGATAGCAGATGAGAAAAGAATACCAACCTCAATCTTTTGCTTGGTTCTCTGCTTGTTCCTTCTCCCCTTTGACGGATCTTTGCCACTCCTCGCTTGACCACTCCGCTTCAAAGAGTACCTATAAATTCAAAGCAGCATAATACCTTCAAAGTGCAGAGATCTACAATCGTAAACAATATAGGACCATATATATATTGACCACACACATGCATATATTAGCAAACATACAAGAATGTGGAGGAAAACTTGAATAACTTTATTCATATAGAGATTAGAAGAGAGGATTAAAACCCGTTGATTTGACCTAGCATCATCCTCCCAGCATGAAATCCCTTCTTCACCTCATGAAAAGCTTAGATCACCCAACACTATGATATTTCACCATGAAACCAACAACACTTCCTCATAAGATACAAAATTCCAGCCTTTGGATTTCTGGGATGAGGGATCCATATATAGATGATTGCAGGGGGGTGAGTTAGCTTTTGGGATTTTGATTAGTGTCTTCTCTCTAATATTCCTTGATTCGACTTGGAGATTGATGATCTCTTACTCATCCCTGGGTGAATTCAGAGAAGCAAGTGTCAAAGGAGAAGTTTCTGGAAGATTCCATGATCATCCACCTTGCAAACTGTCTCTGCCATTTGTCTACTCTCGCCCATCGCACCCTACAGAAGGGATTTTTAGTATGCATCACACGTTTTGCACTGAGCAGGTGAGATGCATCGCACCCTCTGCACTGAGAA
This sequence comes from Pinus taeda, assembly GCA_000404065.3. Classification (NCBI taxonomy): domain Eukaryota; kingdom Viridiplantae; phylum Streptophyta; class Pinopsida; order Pinales; family Pinaceae; genus Pinus; species Pinus taeda. The sequence continues at coordinate 169,412 of APFE030689466.1, read as the reverse complement.
GTCTGTATGGTCCAATTTTGACCAGTTCTGAGCAGTTTTATGTGGAGAACTTCTGGGAGATGATGTAATCAGCTGACCTTGTTCCTTTAGAGTATGAAACAACACTTTTAGGGACTCAGAAGCCCTTGGTTTATGGACATATGTGATTGGGGTTGCAGTGCCCAAATATGTCGATAATAGTTGCCCCTAAAGCATGAGGTGGTAGATATTTGATGTCGGGTGAAATGCTTTATCATGAGGATCTGAGGTTTTTCGAACTGGAAGGAAACCTGTAATAAGATACAATACAATAAATTATCTTCATAACATTTTCATGATCTAGCTGAGGTGAGCATTCCCATGCTGAACTTTATAAATCCATTTTCATGTACATAGGACAGATAACCATCTGTGTGGCAGACTGATGATTATGATAGATCCATCATCCTTTGATTCAGATGATCATCTGTGCAGCAATGATATACATTTGATGTCTTTATTTTCTTGAATATATCGCAGCTCGAAAGGATGAAACTAGATCCGGGGTCTTCAAACTCGTTCAATCTTCGCCCAAGGTACAAGTTGATCCATGTGAAAAATGTTCTGGAGTCGAACATGGAAAGACAACCCCTGATTACCAGCCAATGATGTAAGTTATTAACAGGCGAGGAATCATCGATAATTATGATGACCCTCAAGGTACTACAGTACAATTCGTGTGGTGTGAAAATGGGACTTGGCGTCGAACACCATGCAAAATTTTTCAGTCAAAGGCCATTGATGTAAACCTGTCGCCGGAAGTGAGAAACTTTCCATTGAGGCATGCAAGCTTCAAAGTACTGAAAATGGTTGTTCCTAGGTTGACTTCTTGGATAATGAGCTGTCATTGACAACAAGTACCCGTCGTAGGAGGGTCTTAATGAATCCCACATCTATGACACATAATGGAGCAAATGAATTCTTGGAGGTGAAAACAATCTGATGATACAAGGTTTAGGGTGGCGGTCATGAAAGAATGGAGCGTGAATGTATTGCAGCGGATGAGACACAAGATAGGTTGGTGAATTCTCTGATTGACTTCTCTTGAACATATCGACAACACTGAAATGGATTGGTAGCGTTAACCCCAAAGATGGATGGTACGATGGACCAATGGTAGTATGACTGGTGAATGGAATAACCCAACCCGACTCAGACATGGAGTGAAAGTGTCATGTTTAAGAGCGACTCGCTACCAACAAAGTTTCTTCAAGTTTTCTTCCCAATTTTACCCAGTCATTGCTGACCAGTACCTCTTTATTTTTATCAAGCTTGAGGAGGATTACATATGCTTGTTCTATAATTTTCCCTTTGGGAAAACCCGTTGCTATGTTTTAATGAGCCTAGCAACAATGACACTCATTCTTGTCTCTATGGACAAGTTTGCCGCTGTTGGTTTTAATGAGTTTAACGACAAAGACAACTCATCCTTTTTCAATTTTAGAGAGTCTGAAAAAGGGACAGAAAGGAAACTCCAGTAATCCTTCTTCGTCATATAATCCTTTAATTCCGAAAAGTTATAAAATAATACGAAAGGGATGAATTTTCGATAGTGTTAATGAGCGAACAAGACAAGCACTCGATCTTTTTGTGTAATAATCCCTCAGGTCCAAAAAGATTAAAATCTAGAGGAGGGATAGCACTCTCGGTAGCTTTAACGAGCTGGAGAGGCCAACTGCTCAGCAATCTTTTCATATTTTATGAGTCAGGTGGAAAGAGCTTAAAGGAGACTCGTTTTTTAGGAACGAGTGATATTTTCGGGTACTTGCTAATTCCAGGTAAGGTTTGGAATTTTCCAATCATGGCAGTGTCACAAGGATGGCTAACAGAATCACTCTTTGTAGCTATTCCTCAAAAGGGTAAACAATCAAATGGAGGCGTATGATCGGCTAAACGGAGTGGAGGTGATGGTAAGAACATGACCAGGGCTCAAAAATATGATGATAATGCATTCATAATCGTTATTTACCAGATATTGGTTCATTTTTTAATGAGCTTAAACTCAGGGGGAACATTTGCTCATTTCTTAGGTTTAATTTTTAACGAGCTTAAAGTTCGCATAAAACCTGCTCGTTCCAGTCGTATAATAAGGATGTCTCATCGATAGATTCCATTTTTGTGGAGCTTGCACCTTTCAAAGCTTTGCTCCATTCCCTTTCACATGCAAGCTAGGAATGACCAACTATTGTCCTAGGGGTTAATTAACTACTGAGGTTAGGTAGAAAAACACTTCCTTTACTTTGATGGTGCCATCCGCCCCCTGCAAAGGTGAACAGTTGATCTGACCAATCACCTAACCTAAGTGGTTGAAGTCAGCAAAACTATGGGGTTAGCGTTATGCTAGCCACTTTTCACTTGCGCGCAAAAAAGGTTTGCATGCCCCCAGGTATAACGAAGTAGAGTTTCTAAGTTACCCTTCAATTTGTAGACAAAACATTTGCTCTGTCGGGAAAGGCCTACCTTCTGATGGAGGCATCTTATTTCAGGCATCTTACTAAATGGACGGGTGTCAGACTAGTCATATATCCTCCGCGGAAACCTACCCTATAACTAAAGTTTTCCTGCTGAAGTAGACTAGCGTGCATACCCCCTGGGTGTCAGTCATGGCCACCGAATTACTCGCATTCTTTAGGTGGACGGACTGGAGATTGATGAGACATTCCTTGCATGAAAAGACCAGTTAGGGATGGCATTTGACTATTGGCTAGTAGATTATAATATAAAGGTCCTTGGACTACCATTACGTTCATATACACGATTTTCCCTCTCAAAGTTATAGGCAAACTCAGAAGGATCCCTAACAGTCGACTGGTTCCTTTATCGAGGCCTGTTAGATTTCACATCTCAGGCAAAAGCGATGATGAACCAAGTGATTTCCAAACAGTTGAGGAAAGGATACTCACAGAAGCCCCTTCATCTATGATGGTATCGACCATGACCATTCTGTAAGGTTGTACAATGATTTAGAATGGTACATTAGACAGTAAACAGGGTCTGCCTAGTAGATTCCAATCGAAGGAAACGACTAGGTTGCTCGGAGGTGGGACCGAATAAACGACCGGATATGACCATGATGAAATTCCTTCCTTCGGTAAAGGAACGGGTAGGTTTCCCCCATCTTCATCAGAGTCTGTGTTTACGAAAATAATTTGAACAGTTTCATTCTCATTCTCTTCGGTGACTGTATCATCTGAAGATGGACCTTCTGAAGACAGGACCGGGTCGATTTCCGCCTCAACCTTTTGACTTTCATCTGGCGTGGGTTCAGAGGGTTTATCTTCAACGATAGATGCTTCGACCGACCACAAAGTTGTGTCAGTCGGAATTTCAACTAGCGGCGGACTCGACAAGAGTTTCTTGTACCTAGTAGGAAGTCGTAGTAGAAAAGCAAGATGGTCATCCAAGACTCTTTTAGCTTTGTCCAGGAAGGGACAATGGTGGACGACATGGTTGCATTCACATAGTTTGCAAGGAAGTTTACATTTTCCTTTCTATCCAGAGACTTCGTTTTCACTAGTTGATGGTATACTCTCAACATGATCGTCAGAGGTTGATGACACCAGATTATGCAAATGAGGAGACCAATCCCTTAAGATCTGAGGGATGCAAGGAAAATCTCGATGATAGTGGTCCCCTTTGCAAATTACACATGGATATTTCAATTTGGATGGTGCAGTGTGTGGATTTTCGCTAGATGATGCACGATTGCCCTTTTTCCCTTTGGCTCCTTCTTTTTCTTCTCTTTCTCCTTCCCTTTCTTCTTCTTCTCAGTTACTTGGTTTTTAAATTTATCAGATTTATCGAGTGAAGAGGAAGGAGGGGAGGGAGAAACAAGAAAAGCAAAAGGTTGGGGGGTAACTCTAATATCATCTAGTTGCTGACTTGATTGCTCAGGAACCGCAGCGGTTTGAACGACAGAGGTCGAGAAGAGCCATATTGCCAAGCAGATTGTCTGTCCTGAGAGGGACAATGTGGCCATATGAGGTGCACCAACATCTCCCCAAGAGGATAAAGGACTAGGATTTCCGCCAAGGGGAAATCCTTGGTTAGTGTGTTAGCACCTAAATCTGCCTGAGGCTGAAGGAAGGCAAAATTCAGGGTAACCATAAACCAGGCTCAATCTGGTAGCTAGCCCTACTAGAACAGGAGAGGGCTCTCTCCAAGTCACACTCAGTGAAATAGATAAATGATAGGGTCTGAGATGACTTACAGTGAAATATTGATTTCAGGCTAGGTAAATAAATATGGAAACAAGAAGCAATTTTTTATAAATGACTGAGTTTCTGGGATATATGGGACCAATGAACAACAATGAGAAAAGAATTTAACACAAAGGCACAAATTACTTCGTGAGGCAAGACAGGCAGAAATTCTAGCAATTAAATTTGAAATAATGTGGAATGGAAAGATTGTTTAGGAGGGTGAAAAGGGCATAAATACATGAATCCTTTTCAACAAAAGAAGAACACAGACCGTGAAACTTTCCCACAGGTAGAGCAATAAACATGAATTCTACCTTATCTTACTTAGAAAATTTCACTGGAAATGAATATGAATGAACTGTGAAACATAAAAAAATACATATGAAACATAAAGAGAACACATTTTCTACACTCACACCACATGAATCTCATGAACCAGAGCTGCTACATTTCATTAATTCTCTGTCAAAATATACGAGTAACTGAGTTTCTCTCCCACAGTCTCCCATAAATTACAACCAACCCTTTGCAAATGTTTTTCATACAATAAATAGACTATGCCATTGGGAAATAGAATGACCCATAGTTGGGGAGTTTTTCAAATCATTACAAAATGGAAATGGAAAGCCAACCATTAGTTACAAGTGCAGCATTACAAAAATGACAAATGGCTTGGGTGACTGCTCGCCTCCCTTTGCCACTTGGATAGAAGCCAACCTTTAGTGGAAATACTTTAAACTTTTCCTTAGGTGTTGAAAAACGTGTATTGTAAATGAGCAAGCCCACTTGGAGAATGTCGTGAATCAAAATTTCGCAGAACGGAAGTGATTTCGGCCTTTTGGTCTATATGCGTCGCGCCCAAATCTATATGCACCACGCCATTTTGGAAGCGATTTTGAGGTACCTTCTGGAGTCCAAATTGTGCCCAAGTGTACATTTTGGAAAGCCCTACCTGTCTACTTTCCAACTCATGTGGAATTTGTGAATTTGGTGCTCATTTGTCCCTCCAAAACTTCATTCTCCCAAGGTTGTTTCCTGTGTGTCAAAATAGGGGCAGAGAGGCCATTTTTTTTAGTGTTTTTGACCTCCTGGGGCCTCAAAAATTGCCCAAACTTCTTGTCCATGCACCAGCAGTCATGATTTTTCATTCTGAATCCAAAAATGTAAACCATTTATGATTTGGAGCTCCCAATCCTAAGCGTCGCGCCAGTGGCGTGACGCACAGGGAGAAAAACCCTATGTTGTGCCCAAAAATTTGTCATGTGACCAAAATTGTCCCAAAGTTTTTGAAATTTGGGCTGGAGATCCTCTATGAAGTACTATGCTGGGCCACAAAGGCTTTAGCCAAGATTTGAAGCCGATCTTGCTGTTTTTTCCTCTTTTTCTGTTTTGTCGCTTTGCTCAATTTTTCCTTGAAACTCCTTATCTGAGCCTTTGAACTCATATTCTGTGCCTTGTAGTGATAAACCATCTACCTCAATATGGTTTTTTCCTTGTTGGCCTTCTCTAATAGCCTCTCAAGGTGGATGTGAATACGCTCGAGCCAAGACTCTTGGTCATTGTTAATCTCTTGCTCTAATGGAGTGAGCTCAATCCTCCTATGTTGTGCAGCTTGGCGATTCTCACGGATGTTTTGGAGTTCCATGATCTCATGTTGGTCTTCAAGTTGTTTGTTCCTCTACTCCAAATACCTGATAATCCACTTAGCCCTCTCCAAATTTAGTGAAAAGTCTTGGATCTCCGTTTGCTGCTCTTGGATGGTCCTCCTAAGATTGGCACTCTCCACATCTGTATCATCATCATGAATGAGGATGAAGTTAGCCTCTTGTTCACCTGATGGCCCCTCTTCATGCATGGGCTTCTTTCCCCTATCCTGTACCTGTGTTTCCAATGTCAGAAGTGAGGCCCCTTCTATCCCAGGTGGAGATAACACTCGCTTTGTTGTTGCAAACAAATGTCTACTGCCTCTTTAATAGGTGATTAATACTGGCATAGTAGTGGTCTCATGGCACTCATACTGATGAGAGGGACCACCTACCTAATTTTCAACCTCTGATAATACCTTTGAAGTGTTGAAGAGGTCACGGGAGATGAAGTCATCCCAAGTAATGCCCAATAATCCCAGCTGATGAACCACCAAAATCTTAATCAGAGAAAAATGATAAACACTGTTAAGTAGCTGCTGAGGGGTCTTGTGCTGCATGAAGGTGTTCATCCTCTCTATGTTTCTGCAAATGAAATATGGGATGTTCATCATCCATACCCTAGTAAATTTCATGAGCAACCTGATGTGATACGCATGTAGACGAGAGAACCTCCCCTCACAGCTCAAAATACTTCATGATCAACTTCATGAATATGAATGAACTATGAAACCATCCACCTCAATATGGTTTTGTCCTCGTTGGCCTTCTCTAACAATCTCTGAACGTGGATGTTGATACGCTCGAGCCAAGACTCTCGGTCATTCTTAATCTCTTGCTCTAATGGAGTGAGCTCAATCCTTCTATGTTGTGCAGCTTAGCGATTCTCACGGATGTTTTGCAGCTCCATGATCTCATGCTGGTCTTCAAGCTATTTGTTCCTCTGCTCCAAATACCTGATAATCACTTAGCTCTCTCCAAATTGAGTGACAAGTCTTGGATCTCCGTTTGCTGCTCTTGGATGGTCCTCCTAAGCTTGGCACTCTCCACATCTGTATCATCATCATGAATGAGGATGAAGTCAGCCTCTTGTTCACTTGATGGGCCCTCGTCATGCATGGGCTTCTTACACCTATACCTGTGTTGCTAATGTCAGAAGCGAGGCCCCTTCCACCCTGGGTGGAGATAACACTCGCTTTTCTACTGCAAACAAATGTCTACTGCCTCTCTGATAGGTGATGAATACTGGCATAGTAGTGGTGTCATGGCGCTCATACTAATGATAAGGACCACCTACCTCATGTTCAACCTCTGTTAATACCTGTGAAGTGCTAAAGAGGTCACGAGAGACGAAGTCATCCCAAGTAATGCCCTGCAATCCCAGCTGATGAACCACCAAAATCTTAATCAGAGCAAAATGATAAACACTGTTAAGTTTCTGCTGAGGGGTCCTGTGCTGCATGAAGGTGTTCATCCTCTCTATGTTCCTGCAAATGAAATATGGGATGTTCATCATCCATACCCTGGTAAGGTGCATGAGCAACCTGATGTGATAGGCATATAGACGAGAGAACCTCCCCTCACAGCTGAAATAATTCATGATTAACTTCATGAGTGGAGCATATTCATCTTTGGAGCTGCCTCAAGAAACTGGCCTTAATGTAAGGCTCATAATGCTGCCGATCAACCTTCTATTTCTTGTGCCACTATTCTCCAACATTCGGTAGGCCAGTTGCTAATGAGATAGTTTTGGGTGTCATTGTGAAGGTGACCCTAGCCAAGATAGAGTGATCTCCATTTAGGTGAAGCACAAAAAGACGGGCCAACTCATGATGAACTCGAACACTAGCCACTTTTTGACAAAACACCAAACATGACAAATTCTGGAAACATGACATAGCAAGAGGGCAGGCTTGCAATTCTATGAGGGTAGTTGGCTCATCCCTAACATGTTTGCCACTTTTGTGATGTCTCCGGGGAGCCTTTTCTTCTGAGGATGAATCACTTTGTGTTTCCATCTCATACTCCGATGAATGCTCAGATGCCATGACTGCTGTATTTGTACTATGCTTGGACTGCCCTTTGATGATGGTATGAAACTAGGTGTTGTTGTAATCTCTGCCACCAAGGGGGACAATGCAAAAAGGGAGTGTTAGGAAGGGGAATAATATGATGGGATTAGGGGTTATGGGGGGGAATTTTGTTTAGGGACATGTAGGAGGGTTTGGGGATTTTATAAGGTAGGGTTTGGGGTTCTACATTGACAAATAAGAGGAGGGGATAGGGAATAGGGGTTTGGTAATATTTTAGTGTAGGTAAAATAGGGAAAAGTGGGAGAGGAGAGAAGGGAACAATAGAAAGAAGGGGAAAAATGAGAGGTGAAAGAGGAGCCTTGGCATCAACACAACAAATTTGCAACCCTAGCAACAATGGTTTTGATGTTTTCAAGTGGTAGGGTTTAGGCGTTTTTTTATTGCAATTATAAATGGCCATAAACCATCATCACATTCATAAAAATACATGAGACATCTAGATATAGAGCCTACCTGTCAATTCGAAGGGATTCAAAGTCAATTTGATGCAAATTTGGCACAATTTCGGGCCTTTGTGGGTGTGCACCACCTAGCAAACCCAGTGCGCCACGCTCTGTGTGTGCACCACGCCCGTGTATTTCCACCACTATGGGGTCGTGCTCTGTGCGCCGCGCTCTCTATCTGTGCCACACCCCTTTGTGTGTGCGCCGCATCTACGAAAACACCTCAAACCTCTCCTCAAACGCGTGCTAACTCTTCACAATGACTTTGCAATGTTTCTCTATAACCTTGATTTGCACAATGACTTTGTTTCTTGTGGGAATCCTTTATAAAGACTTTGAAGTCATGGGTTTGATTTTTGTTTCTTCAAAACCCACTTTGCTAATGTTTTGTTTTGACACTTTTCCCTAATTTAATGCAACTCTGTATTTCACTTTTCCCTTTGAATTTTTAGCTAAAATGATGCAATTTTTGGCACTTTTTGCAGGGGTTGCAGGATATGGCATTTGGACAAGGAAACCGTGACTGTGCCTAAAGAGATGAACCAGAAACATTTTTGAAAATTATCACAAATGACACACTCTTTGACTTTTCTTCAAAACATAGTTTTGAAGAACAATCGTAATCTGTCAACATGGCGATGAAATTCTTTAAATCATAACTTTGTAAGGGCCTCCTTCTGACCTGCATGGCTTTATTGGACATGGTTGAAGACCAAATCGACTAATCCCTAGACCTAATGACTGAAAATGACTTTCGTCCATTAAAATATTGAACATTGACTGTCATGGACTTTAGTGAACCTTGACAAAAGACCTAAGCCAACAGGCGCCAGACATGAGGGGAACTGACTAACAAGACCTTTTCCGTTAGATTATGGCATGCCCCTAGAAGAATGCAGTTGAGTGAATGGAGTGGGAATCCTAAATATGAAATGCAGAAAGAGTTTTGATCTATGACTGAGGACTGACAAGACCGACTCTAACATGGTGGACTCCATTTTTCTCAACCTAAGACCAACGAGGGAACAATGATGTTATTCTGATTAAAATAAATTTTAGACACTTTGAGACAACTTGATTTTTCAATTTTTAAGAGTTGAGAAAAAGCTAAATATGACTCTAGTCGCCTTCGATTTTTAATGATCCTGAAGTGACAAGTGCTTAGATGGACCTTTTCCTTTAAGGAGTCTGAAAAGGAATGAAAGGGACTACTCTGGAAATCTGGACAGAGGGATTACCCATCCAATCGCAAAACTGCAGAATACTTTTTACGATACGACAGTCAATCTTCCCGAATGTTGTGTTCAGTGCATTGCGATCGATAGGGCGGCATACATGGCTTCCTAAGGATAAAGGATATAGCCTATTGTGGTCTCCTAATATATACTCAATGGTACATGGGAGCACAAGTTCGTACTAGCACTTGTCGTTTCAAAGAGGAGGAATCACCCAACCTACAATGAAAGAAATAGCTACCAGGCTTTATGATGCTGGAATACATCTCTCGCCTAGACTTCTAAATGTTGTATGTTAGGTTCCAAAGAGTTTTTATGTTCATTGAATTTATTTTACAGTTGATCTTTCTTAAGAAGTTTTCCTTTCAGGTTCACCACATGATGTAGATATACAATTCCTAAAATGCAATCTAAGATGATAAACAATCGTTTAATCTTCTTTTCGCAATGAAAATCCTAGCTACTAAGGAAAGAGAAATGAGATTCTTTCAACATAGAGCAGAGAGCACACACTAGATGCATTGTCCTAAGTCAAACCAACAAGCAGTCTAAATGCAAGTGCACATGCATGTATTTGTTTTCGCTTTCTTAATGTATAAATGACAAAAAAAATGATAAATACAAATTTGAATCGTTTCAAGCGATAGTACTAACGATTTTCTTTTCAAAAAACGAAAGGAAGATAATGATGAAACTTTGCGATTTTGAATTGAAAACTGCTTTCGACACTTGAAAAAAAATTAATTCAAATCAAATACAAGAGTAACAGTGTAATCTACCATCAAGAACAATAGGATTCTTTTATTTGACAGAAAACGACACTTGCGACACTTCTAAATCAAAAGACAACAACTTGATTACGCTACTTCTTTGTAAAGGAGAATCGTAAATGGTGAACAATACATAAAAAATTTACAGTTATTTATACTGTGGAGGTTGAATAATGCAAAGGAAGGGAGTTTCCACAATGGTATACTAATCACAGACAAAAAAACTCCTGAATAAAGCTGAAGAGAGTGAACAAAAAACCAAAATCTAGAAGCAGAAGAGGTCTTATCTGATCATCGCACTTGTAACACAGGGAAAGTGTGATGCATCTCAGCTACTACACACGGGAGGTGTGATGCATCTAGATTCCCAGGAGGAGAAGGTGCGATGGTCCAGATACGAGACTTCAACTAGGTTCTTGGTCACAGTTTGCAGCTCATTTTGGGGATTTAAGCCAAGCAAATGATAATCAGTAAATGTAAATCAGAAGGGCTGATCTAATGAGGCTACTTGAGCCACCACCAGGGCAATTAGGATGTTTGCAAATCAATTGTTCAGTTTATAAACAGAACCCGGAGATAGACTGAAGCAGCATTGATCTACTTTGCACTTTCATAGCAAATGTAGTTCGAAGGCTAGCTGGCTTGACTTCAGGCTTCATCGCTAAGTTTATAAAGCAAAAAAATATAAACAGGAAAACAATCTATTCGCTCCCTAGCGGAGTCGCCATTTTGTTATCGGGAAATCTAGTGTCTATGTAGAGCTTCTAGTCCCACTAAGATGGGTAGCTATCTTAGAAAAAAAAAGATTAAAGTTACTTTCATTTTCCTTTACGAGAAGTAGATAGGAGAGGAGAAACGAATACCAACCTCAATATTTCGCTTGGTTCTCTGCTTGTTCCTTCTCCCCTTTGATGGATCTTTACCACTCCTCCCTTGACCACTCTGCTTCAAAGAGTACCTGTAAAGTCAAAGCAACATAATACCTTCAAAGTGCAGAGATCTACAATCGTAAACAATATAGGACCAAATATATATTGACCATACACATGCCTATATTAGCAAACATACAAGAATGTGGAGGAAAACTTGAATAGCTTTATTCATATAGAGATTAGAAGAGAGGATTACAACCCATTGATCTGACCCAGCATCATCCTCCCAGCATGAAAGCGCTTCTTCACCTCATGAAAAGCTTAGATCACCCAACACTATGATATTCCACCAGGAAACCAACAACACTTCCTTACAAGATACAAGATTCCAACCTTTGGATCTCTAGGATGAGGGATCATATATAGATGATTGCAGGGGGGTGAGACAGCTTCTGGGATTTTGATTAGTGTCTTCTCTCTGATAGTCCTTGATTCCACATGGAGATTGATGATCTCTTACTCATCCCTGGGAGGATTCAGAGAGGAAAGTGTCACAGGAGAAGTTTATGGAAGATTCCATGATCATCCACCTTGAAAGTTGTCTCTGCCATTTGTCTACTCTCACCCATCGCACCCTACAGAAGGGCTTTTCAGTATGCATCACAATTTTTGCACTGAGCAGGTGAGATGCATCGTGCCCTCTGCACTGAGCAGTCTGTACGGTCCAGTTTTGACCAGTTATGAGCAGTTTTCTGTGGAGAACTTCTGGAATATTATGTAATCAGCTGACCTTGCTCCTTTAGGGTATGAAACAAAACTTTTAGGGAATTAGAAGCCCTTGGTTTATGGACATATGTGATTGGGGTTGCAGTGCGTAAATATGTCTATAACAGGGGGGTTAGATTTTTTTGTGGTATTAGAGAAGGACTCCAAAATCATGAAGGGGAGACACGTAGCATGGGGAAACCTATTTTTAGATCCCCCCCCTCATCATTAAATAGAATCATAGTACGGGGGTTCCGAAAAGACATTGGAACCAGCGGGTGAAAAAGGCATTGTGATCAGGAGCGTGAACATGTGCACTATTTAACCACATACAACAAATCTCCTTTTGTCATTATCAAAGATACACTAAAACCAAATCTATAGTACCAATACCTTATTAAAATTCATTTCATCACATTTAAATGATTGGATTAATTTTGTCTCAACAAACTTAATTATCCTCTAATGTTGCATTTTGACTTGAAAGCATATTTTTTTTTTCTTAAGGTTTTGAGCTTTTTTTGGAAATAATTTACAACAAAAAATATTATTTACAACATTTAAAACATAATAATTATTAGCTATAATCAAATGATCCTATAAAAATTATAGGACCCTAATAGATGTTGCCTTTGTGAGTTGGATGAGTTGGAATTTTTGGTATGCCCCGAGGAAGATAGTGCATGAGCTTTATGCATTTTTCTAGTTGGTGCCTCAGTAGTAATGAGAGGTATCTCGTACCAATATTCTGGTTGATTAGTAACTAATTGCATAGGTGGGACTGACTTGGCTACCAAAGATGATGAGGCAAGTTGTTGCATTATCACAGTGGGTCTGAGTTGGATTCTCACTTTCACCAATTTGTCCCAATTAACAACTACCATCCAAGGCACACTCTTGAATTTTGTAATTTCCACCACTAGTCAAGATTTGATTTGGTATTTAGTGGTAGGTTCACATGGGTTGTATTGAACTGTTTGGAAACATTTTCCAACATAGCTTGCATCTTCATGTTCCCTCTTGTAGAGTCAAGGAGTCTCTGAGCCACTACCTCACTCGCTTATCTGTGTAAATTAATCAAATCCATTTCTGGCACTTTTGCCATGTTTATGGCCAGAGAATATGTTCTAGATCCAACCACTTGTTGGTTGTCTCATGTCTCAAGTTACAACACTGTAATATTCAAGGTGTTCATCGTGAAGTCAATCATTGATATGAAGCGGGGCCCACTCACAAGTATCATCTCCTCGAGCGTTGAGGTGTCCACTGACAATTATTGTTCAAGAATAGTATTCAGTTACTTTCTAGATGTTATTCCTTTATTTTTCTTGGTAAATGTGTGTTGGATACCCAAGGCTTCATCTCAAAATTCTTTTGGTTGTATCTCTCTCAAGGTTTGTCTAATTTTGGTGTCTAGTTGCTCAATCTGTCGATCAAAATCCTCTATTTCTGCATCAAACCCTTTTAGTATGACACACTGAACAAGCTTGAACTTGGTTAATTCATCAGCCTTGCCCTTGAATAAATATTTTTTGCTTCTATTACTAGTTCCTGAACCGGTGACTGGTGAAATCAACGGGTACAAATTTTCTAGTCATCGTAGTGGATGGTACGAATTGCAAGTCTTCTTTCAAAAGTATGGGAAAATTCTCCACCTTCTCCAATTCAATTCTACTTTCATGCACATAATTTGATAGTTTGGCTTGTTCCTTAAGCTGGAAAATAATGCCCAGAAGCTCATATCGCCAATAATTATCCTGCATAGAACCAAAGGAAGAAATTTCATTTTCCAAGGTATCAATTGCATTTTTATTTTTAGCAAATAGAGGAGATGTAGAATAGGGGTAGCTTATTAGTACACCTTTCATTTTATACATGAAATGAAACTCATTTAACCCAATTTTTTTCTTAGTACCTCATAAGAAAATAATAAAGAGGTTACATACTTGGGAAGCTAAGTCAGTTGATTATCAAACACATACAATCTGATCAAAGTATATTCAGAGAATAGAAACAAGCTGCCAATACTCTCTTATCCAGTCAGCCTTAACACTTTAAACTTCTCATCTAAGATTCATCTCACTTTGACTTCAGTAATATTTCTCCTTAAAGGATAAGGGAAACATTCAATGTATTGAGAATAATCCAAAGGGACACAATGGGGATATATTGCATCGAACCAATAGAAAAATTCCTTCTCTCTGCCTTCGACATCTGTGGTATTTAATAGAAGTCTAGAAGTATGTAGGATAATTATATAAAATCAAATGTACAAGATATAAGGAATGTCGCCATGAGTGGAAAGGAAGGATGGTAGATAAATCCATAATGAGGTTGAGATATAGATACTTAGGAAAATTAATGGTTTATTGTTTAGGCTTAAGTGTGACAAGACAAATTGCTAGGAAGAGAGATTATTCCCGCTTAGAATCATCCATGAGGCTGAAAAGGACTGAGAATAGAGATGTTAAATTCTAGTAAAAGAGTTTTAGTAAAGTAGTTTGGATGGTGAAATCAAATTTTAGCTTGGGGTCAGGGTTTTCAAAAAGGGTTATGAGGAATTCAAGCTTCTCCTCCTCAACCCACATAATGAATTTATTTTCTAAACCCCTGTCCAATATGTCTATTCCCCAAGTTGAGATGCCAAGAATTTCCGCAATCATATTTTCATTAACCTTTAAAACCACACAATGACTATGCTTAAAATATATCTCATGTTGTTCTAGTTACCAAATTTTCAGCTAATAATAATATAGAATTCGGGTTGAAATGGACCAGCTGGAGTACTGCATGTAGGACTTTGGTCTTAAACAAGAAATGGTCATCATCTTAAGTAGTTATTAATGAGGAGAAGGTCCTCTTTTAGGTAAGAATATTGGTGAGGCACACCTTGGTGTCCGGCATGCCTACCAACTCATTCAGTAGGGGTTCTTTCCCCACTAGCTCAGCCATAATGGCTCAAGTGAAAAAGATTACTATTGTAGTCAAAGAGAGGAGGAGAAATAACTAGTTACAGGTGAATAAATTCAAATTCAAAGTGGGCATGGTAGGCTTACGATTTCATTGGAGGCATGGCCAAATTCGAGAAGATAACATGCAGAGAGTGAAATAATCGAGCAGAGTGGGAAAATATGGTGAGATTTAGACTTAATAATGGCTTAAGATGTGCATTAATGTAGCAGACATGTGGAATATTTCCATAGGCTAGGCGACAAACCACAGTGGGTGGGACCTACTCATCATGTGAAATAAAAGTGGTAACCAATGCACAAGTAGAAATGTGATGACTATTGATTTGGTCATAATCGACGACGATCATGCCATAGGGTCCATGGAGGAGCACTAATGGGCAGACAACTTTATTTGTGATAAGGCTTGATAGACATTAGATTTCAGGGGAGTCCAACAGTCTAGATACATTGGTAAAAATTAAGGTGCTTATTGCGTGTGTGCTTTGAATGCAACCTCGTCTTTAGAGCTTAGTCAAATTAGATCCAAGGGTGATTAGGAATTTAAAATACGTTACTCACCATGCATTTTGAAAGTGCGAGAGTGATGATGGACTGTCAATCTTCAACGAACAATAGATCCGCTCCTCTATGCTGCTCAATTGTTAAGGAGATCACTACCTCACTTTATTAAGGCTATAAAAACATATTACTTGTGAAAATTCTATAGGGGGATGTTGGCTCCATTTGGGGAGGGATTTCCCTTGCAGGAAGCCAAGGAAATGGGCTAGCTACCTTATCCATTGGACTATGGAGTCAAGGCTAAATGACATTGACAATCGTCAAATAGACCCCTCTATACTGATACAACATGGGGGGAGATATTTGCAATGAAATGGGTTAAAGGTGGATGTTAATGAAAATGTGAAAAGAGTTGATTAAAGGAAAAACTAACACCATTAGAGTAAATGTAATTATCCACCTGACTATTTGAGATTTGAAAAGTTGAGTGCCGTTAGGAAGGACAAGAGCCATGTCTGGTGCAGGTAGAAGCCATTTGGGACACAGGGAGAACTTACCTTCTAAAATGGGCAACCTATTGCATTTGGTGATCAATTTTGAATAGCACATAATGTCAATTGAAGCACAACTAAGCATGTTGTCAAGGATATACAAGGGGGTTGAATGTATTCATCCATGCAATCCGATGGGAAGGACTCATGAGATTGGTTTGTCAAAGGTGGAGATTGACATTATCCAAGTTTTAGATAGTGAGTCTTAAGAGAGAAGTTAGCTGAATTTTGGTCATAAATGCCTACTCAATTGCAAAATTTTGTATAATTTTCTTATATGAGCCGTAAAGTCTAAAGTCTTCTTGTGTATTGAACAAACTAGACATATGGTTAGGCTTTTTCTTTAAGTATCAAACTTATGGAAGATGATGTTTTACTTCTCAACTTCACATAATGATACTTGATGCTTATTTTATTTATGAATTGGTAAAGAATAACTTGGGAAGAAAGGCTTTGTAAATTTTGTTTCTACCTTTTAACTTTATATATATTGTAAAAACATGGTATATTTAATTTTGATGTTAAAGATATTCCAATTTTTAACAATAAATGAATATAAAGCATGTTGATTGAATTAAGAATCTGTCAAGTGTTAACCGGTAACTATCCACAAATGGGTGTTAAGTGTTATACAATGAAATGCAATATTTATATAGAAAGAAACAAAAGCTAGGGAGGATTACCATCTCACGAGATTTTATATTTCTTCCATGTGAGGAAACATTTCCTACAGGTGACTGTCAAACTTCAATTTAATAGATATCAGGATGAAACATGAGAACATAGGCTTTATGGAACCTTTAAACATCAGTTGTCTTCTAACTTCGCTCCACTTCTAATGAGCATTCATAGCCCCGACAGAGTCATTCGCTGTCTTGCTGACAAGATTTTCCTAATGCCCCTTATTATTCCATACAATCACGGTTCTGTCATTTTCAAGTAGTGGCTTTAATTTATTTTCCTTTATGATGTGGTGCGAAGGAACACACTATAAATTTATAGTACCATGAATGTCACTTTGCTTCTAGTGAGCATTCATAAGCCCGATGGAGTCATCAACATACCCCACCAAACTGAACTGTAAGGGGATGGGTAGGTTATGCATCGGGAACACCCAATACCACTGACCTTTCTCTACTACCAACGAGCGTCCATAGCTCTCGCGGATTTTGTCATCATACCCCATCCTAAGGAGGCAGGTAAACAAATGAGAAAGACAGATGGTGAAGAAATATTTTCATAAACAGTGGGAATTTTTGGACTCTTTTTAACCACCTGAGTTAAAAATATAGTTGTAGCATGATCAGACCCTGCAGAACCTATAGAAAATGCATAGGTTAATGATTATCTTTCAAGAAGGAAATGAGAGAGTATGGGAAACAAAAAAATTGGTATTTTATCTTAATTATATAACGTTAAGAAAATCTTGACTTGGGGATAGATAGGGACACTTAGGTGACCATAATGTTTTAGTTCAACATTTCAAAATAATTCATTTGTAATGCAAAAAAGTTTTTTTGTATTACATAATGATTTCAATAAGAAATTAATTCCCATGCTTTCATGATATACATTTTCCTTTTAATTTAGGGTACCAAATTACCAATCATCCATTAATCCAAAATTTTGTTGTCTAGTACTTTAGTTTTAATTATTATTATCATTACTATAAAAATATACTTATTTATATACAAACATATATTTCGTAATTTTTAATTATATATATATAATATATATATATATATATTATATAATATATAATATATATATATATAATATATAATATATATATATATATATATATATATATATATATATAGATATATATATATTATATATAAGTAGGTTTAATAATGTTTGGGGTATTGGTCACTAATAGCATGGTTGACCTCCTCTCCATCAATTTTTTTTTTAAAGAAAAAGGATTTTCACCCTCCACCATATCGATAATGAAAGGACTTAGCGAGAGAATGTCAAATTTTCCATGTTTGCTTGGTTCTTTGCTTCTTTTCTCCCACATTAGGACCCAATCCTTAGTGAGGAAAGTTATCCCTAGCCAATTTGTCAAACTCCTTTTTAATTTTGGCTTGATGCTAGTTTGTACTTTGGAAAACCAACTCCTTTTCCTACTGAAGCTAGATCATCTAGTTGATCCACCTCTAGAGGACGTTGGGTTCCTCATTTAAAATTTGCAAGCTTCGCATGACCTTTTTGCCTAAGTATAGAGGAAACACAACATCTACATTATAATCCAATTGGAATGGTGAGGTACCAATCGATTTCTTGGTGCTTATTCGATCTGCCCAAACAACATATTTGAGTGCTACATGCCAGTTTCGTTTCTTAGAGTGTAAGGACCTTTTAAGATTTTTTAGGATATTTTTGTTAGTCGATTCGGTGAGCCCATTTCCCTATGGGTAATTAGTTGTTCAATGTCCTAGATTTACTTTGAATTTATCACAAAAATTTTGAAAAATGGAAGAACAAAAAGGTTTGGCATTATCCGCCATAAGCTTTCTGGGGCAATTAAAATGGTAGAAAATTTTTTCCATTAAAATTCCCATTACAACTTGATCATTAATTTTTCTTAACGGGGAAGCCTCTACCCATTTGGTAAAATAGTCAATGGAAGTAATAATCTAGCAGTGTTGACCACTAGATGGGGGGTGAATTTCTCCAATAAAATATAGCACCCATAGTTGGAACGTTGCCTTAGCTATTATAAGATTGAGGGGTAAAGTGGCTAGGTTTTTCTTCTCGACAAAAATTTGAAATTGATGGTAGGCTCTTACATTTTTATTAACATCACTAGAAAGGGTTACCCAATAAAGGCCACTTCTAAATGTTTTGTGGGTCGTATCCTACCAGACATACTAGCTACCACCTATGCCATCGTGTTGAAGGGTAATCAGGTAACCTACTTGTGAGGGGAGGAAACAATTTAAAAGAACACCTACTGGATCTTTCCAGTATAAAATTTCATTTATGATACAGTAATTAATTACTTTTAATTTAATAGAAGGTTTAGCGGATTTTCTCAAGGAAATCACTAACTTTTCATTTGGAGGTAACTAATGATATCCCTATACCATTCCACTGATAGAAAATTAGGGTTAACAATAGCAGGATCAGAGGAGGATATTAACAGCCTTGACTTCTTATCATATTGACCTCCATCTTCTGCTACTAAGCTCTCAAGAGTGAATAAATGGATTCCAAGGGCATCGAAATTAGCTTCAGTTAAGAGTTCATCTAACCCCTACCCTTTAATGATCTTAATGGGTTTCAACTCTGAATCATACTCATGTGTTTTGGCATTCCATTTTCGCCTTCTTCCCTTGGTATCATGCTGGAGGAGTATATATCTCACAGTAGGTTGAGGTATGTATACTATTGACTTTTCCATTAAAATATTTTCCCTAAAATATTTAAGCATTTTAACCAGGACATATGCCTGCTTATCTATTATATTATATTTTTATTCAACATTTTGAAGTGATTTGCTAAAGAAGGTGATGGGTTGCTTGCAGGGAAAGTTTTAAGGATGGAAGTTTATCTTAAATTTTAGAAACCTTGGCAAATCTTACTAGTCCTTAATATGCAAATTGTCAAAAATTTTGTTCATATTTTTGTAGAAATATTTAGATTTCCAATGATTTTATATTATTCATTATAAATTTCTTTTGGCAATTTTTAAGGTAAAATAATGGTGTACTATTAAATTTGGGCAAATCATTTTAGAAAAAAATGGAAATTGGCAAATATTTTTTTTGGAAAAAGCATGGAAAAGTAGTCCACCTGCAAATATTAGCCCCTAAAATTTTGCCTAGTTTCTCATACCCATCTTGGTTTTTCTGCAATAATACTGTAGCAATGGTGTGTTCGGAAATGAAAGGGAAGATTAAAAAGAGAATGTATAGTCGAGAGTGATTAGGATGGGGGCTTACACTATAGCTTGTTTAATTTGTTTGAAGGAATTTGTGGACTCTTCATTCCAAGTAACCTTGTCTTCCTTCTTGATCATGTGATTCATATTCTTAACTATTTTAGTGAACTTAGGAATAAATCCCCTTAAAACATTTATTTTTCCTAATAATGCACGTACTTGTTTCTTAGTACATGGAAGGGAGATAGTTTGGATGGCTTGTACCCTTTAGGGGTCAATCCTGACACCACTCTAGGATACTATATGTCCCAATAACTTCCCTTCAGTCACCACAAAGAAATATTTCTTTGGATTGAGGGAGAGGCCAAACCATTGAAATTTATGGAGTGTAACTCCAAATTTCTGAGAAGTTTTTCATCACTTGCTAAAAAGACACTCATGTCATCCAAATATATGACTATGAATCTATCCTTTTCATTCATGAAGGCAATATCCATGGCTCTTTGAAAAGTGGTTCTGACATTCATCTGGCTGAAAGGTATTTTCGGGTACATGAATGTACCCCATGGATTAGTAAAAGTGGTTTTGTACATGTCATCCTTATGAATGGTTATCTTGTTATAACCAGAGAACCCATCCATCATGGAGATGTAAGCTACACCTAACACTCGATGCAGGATGGAATCCATCTTAGGAAGTGGGTAATTGTCCTTCAAGGATGCCCTATTTATATTTCTAAAGTCTATGCATAGTCTAATTTCTTCGTTTTTCTTTCTGACAGACACTAAATTAGCCACCCAAGTAGATTAGCATAGGCGAATAATTATTTTAGAATCTAGGAGATTTTTAATTTCCTTATCATTAGAGGGAATCAAGAGAGGATTAATTTTTCTAGGTTTTTTCTTAAAGGTCTTGTCTCCCTCTTTCAAAGGGAAGCGATGCTCTATAATACTCTGATCATAAAACTTGAGGTCATTATATGACAAGAAAAAACACCAGTATACTTGGAAAAGAGTTTGAGATATTTCTCCTTTGTATATTGTAAAAGGGAGTTAGAAAAATTAATTAACTTCTGTTCATAAGTGTTAGAAAGGTCAAATGCTTCCACCTCAACATTGCGAGGTTTTAGGGTCAGAGTGTGTTAGGAAACCAGCTCACAAAACATAAAAAATATAGAACAAAGCCTTAGAATTCAACCTCTTTGAGGGGGCAACCTCCTTTACATTACACAAATGAAAAATTCTTGGATGATACAAATGACTAAACCTCCCTTCAATATATAGGAATCTAAGCAGTCAAAATATAATCAAGCCGATATAACAGTAATAAAATAAGGGCACAAAAATAGCAATAGTGGGTTTCTATGGGGCATACTAATAACAATATGGGGACAATAGAGGCACAATAATAACAATAAGGGATACAATGACAATAGTAATGGGAAATCCTAGTATTATAGGGGCCTAACATGCCCCTCTCCTTCCGAAAAGTGTTGTCCTCAATGCTTGAGTAGTTCTGGATGCTTCTGTATAAAATTCTCATCCTCCCATGTAGAATCTTCAGCGGATAAGTTCTTCCACTTAATGAAATACTCCAAAATTTATCGATTTCGTAGCTTTCGAGTTCTTGTTTCTGTGATTGGTTTTGGTTCTAATATGGTTTTTTCTTCCTCGTCAAGTTTTGGCAATATTTTTTGAACTGGGATCTTGTCACCTATAACCTTGTTTAAACATGAAACATGGAAAACTAGGTGCGCTCGGGAAGCTGCAGGAAGCTCCAATTTGTATGCTATAGTACCAATCTTTTTCGACACCTTGTATGGACCATAATACTTTAATGATATTTTATTATCCTCCTTAGCTTGCTTGAGGGACATTTTTTTATATGGTTGTAGCCATAGCAATACCTAGTCACCTACATCAAAACTTCTTTTGTTGCGATGTTGATCTGCCTGTTGTTTCATTCTATTATGCGCCAACGTGAGGTTATCCTTTAAGATTTGGAGAAATTGTTGTTGATGCTTGATGTGATGTTACGCTACTTGAACCATAGAATTTTCTCTTAAATATGATGTGATGGATGGTGGATGATATCCATAAAGTACCATAAATGGAGTCATTTTTGTTGTATTTTGGAAGGAAGTGGTATACAACCATTTAGCTAGAGGCAACCATTTGACCCATTGTGTCTCCTTATTAGATACAAAGCAACGAAGATATCCTTCCAAACATTTGTTTACTATATCAGTTTTCCCATCAGATTGAGGATGATAGGATGAGCTATGAGCTAACTAAGTACCGAGACAAGAAAATAATTCTATCTAAAAATTTCCAACGAAAATGGGATCTTTTTCGCTTACAATAATCTTTGGGTTTCCATGTAGCTTTTGAATTGTTTCCATAAATGCAATAGAAACTTTACTAGCTCTAAATGGATGTGATAATGCACAAAAGTGTGCATAGTTCGTAAGTCTATCAACAACCACCATGATGGCACTCTTTCCTTCAAACTTGGGTAAACCTGTGATAAAAATCCATTGAAACATCCTCCCAATGTTGGCTTGGAATGGATAAAGGTTGTAATAGACTTGGGGTATTAATTGTTTCAACTTTATTTTGTTGGAAAACCAATCATTCTTCCACAAAATTTTGAATATTTGATTTAATGCCATCCCAAAAAAATTCCTTCTTAGCCCTGTGGTAAGTTTTTGAAAATCCTTAGTGCACTCCTAAGGGAGAAGTGTGCAATTCCATAAGAATATTTTTCCAGCTAAATGTATCAGATGTATTGGGATCTTGTTGTATCTTTTGAATGAGTGCCCACATTTTTTCGTCATTCTTCCATTCCTCCCTTGCTTCGTTTATCCAATATGGTTGGATAATAGAAATGGCGACAACAATGCTTCCACATCCTCATCCTTTCTTGAGAGTGCATCTGCCACAACATTTTTCTTTCCTTTTTTGTAGATGATTTCAAAGTCATAACCCAACATCTTTGTGACCCATTTTTGTTGCTCTTCAGACGACAATCTTTGTTCTAAAAAGTATTTAAGACTATCATGTTTTGTTTTTACCTTGAAGTGTCTTCCCATTAGGTAGGGTCGCCATTTCTTAAGTGCATGTAGTATTGCCAACATTTCCTTCTCATAAATAGTTGTGTAAATACTTTCCCTTGATTGGATGACTTTCAAAAGCAATAGGTCTTTCATCTTCAATTAAAACAGCACCAATTCCATTTCCTGAAGCATCACATTCTATTAGGTCCTTATAATACTAGTGTAACCCCTTATTGTTATTAGTAAAAACCCCTTATTATATTGTTGTGCCCATGTAGTCCCCATATTGTTATTATTGTGCCCCATAGAAGCCCACTATTGTTATTATTGTGCGCTTACATTAGTATTATTATGTCTATTGTGATTATATTATGACCCCTTAGACTCCTATATATAGAAAGGAGGTCTTATCATTTGTATTATCCAAGAATTGTTCATTTGTGTAATGTAAAGGAGGCTTCCCCCTCGAAGAGGCTTATTTCTCAGGTGTTGATCTATATTTTCTATCTTTTTGTGAGGTGGTTTTATTACACATTCCATAATAAAGGATTCTATGAAGTCCGACATAGCTAAGACCGATGCTTGGCACATTACCTCTTTAAGATGTTTGAATGCCTTTGTTGGTTCTGGAGTCCATGAAAATGCATCTTTCTTCAATAATGTTGTTAGGGGTGCTACTATTCTCCCATAATTCTTAACAAACTTGCGATAATACCCTGTCAACCTGAGAAATCCTCTTATATGCTTTATGGATGTGGGGATTTTCCATTCCTTAATGGCTTTAATTTTTCTAGGGTCTACCTTAACACCTTCATGAGATACAATATGACCCAAATATTCCATCTCTTGTACTCCAAAGAAACAGTTGGAGTTTTTTGCATACAATTGTTTATCCTCCAATAGTTTGAGCACTCTATCAACATGTTCAACATGATCCTTCCAAGACTTGTTATATATTAGTATATCATCAAAAAATACTAACACAAATTTTCTAAGGAAGGGTTTGAAAATGGAATTCATCAAACCTTGAAATGTAGAAGGTGCATTGATAAGGCCAAAAGGCATGACAAAAAATTCGTAATGACCCTCATGAGTTCTAAATGTTGTTTATGGAATGTCTTCAGTCTTCATTCTGATTTGATGATATCTTGAATGAAGATCCAACTTGGTGAAGTAAATTGATCCATGCAATTCATCCAATAATTCATTAATGATAGGAATGGGAAGTCTATCTTTAATAGTGAGGTTGTTTAGCCCCCTATAATCTAGACACATGCGTCATGATCCATCCTTCTTGTGAACCAATACTACTGGAGCTGAGAAAGAACTTTGAATAGGTTGAATTATACCAACTTGTAGCATTTTTGCAACCATATGTTCAATTTCACTCTTTTGGGCATAATTATATCTATACGGCTTGGTGTTTGGAGGAACACTTCCTGGAATCAAATGAATAGCATGATCATGATCATGAATAGGTGGGAGACCTTTGGGAGTATCAAATACCTTGTAATGATTTTCCAAGACTTTTTGGAGATCTGGAAAAATAGATGATTTTGATGTGGGAACCTCTAGCGAACATAATTTTGCAATTACACCATGTTGTTCCTTATTTAGGAGCTTTGTGATACAGTTAGAGGTGATTTGTTTCCGAGTTTCCCTGCAATACCCCTTAATTCAACTTCCTTTCCTTCCACACAAAATTTCATGAAAATTTCTTGAAAATTAAAAGCTATTGTATCCAAGGATTGTAGCCATTGGACTCCTAGTACAACATTAGCACCACCCATTGGAATGGAAAACATTAGATTATTCAATACATATTATGCCATGGATAGCTTGATATGATGGCACTTCCAAAGCAACTTATGGTTCCTGCACTTACAACCATCACTTGAAACTCTGGTGCTGGATATAGGAAGCAATTCAATTCCTTTGCTATCTTACAATGAATAAAATTATGGGTACTTCCCAAATCAATCAACACTATTACCTTTTTCTTCTTGATATGTCCTTCTATCTTGATAGTTTGAGGGGTGGTAATTCCATCCAATGCATTACAAGATATGGTCAAATTCATTTCTTCTTTATCTAGGGTTTGTTCCTGGAGTATATCTTCTTCTTTTAACATTTCTTGTTCCTTTTCTTCCTCCTCTTCACAATCTATGTAGAATAATCTCTTCTCAGCACACTTATGACCTTTAGTGTATTTGATATCACAATAGTAACAAAGCCCTTTTGCTCTTTTTTCTTCCAATTGTTGTGGTGTCAACCTTGTAGGTTGTGGAAGGCTAGGGGCAACAACACTTCCATGTTTATAGTTGCGAGTGGTAGGCTTCCTGGTTGCCATAATTTTGTTTTCCATTTTTCTTGCTAACCTGAATGCCTTCTCCAATCAATCAGGTTCCCAAAGATGAACCTCATATTGGATAATATACTTTAAAGTCCCAATGAACACATCAATCCTATGCTCCTATAGAATATATTTTACCCTTATGTTCAATTTTTCGAAGTCCTCAATGTGCTCCATCATTGAACCCTTTGGTTTGAGATTTATCAATTGGCTAAAAAAGGTGTTTCTTTTTGTATCCTCATAATATACTATCATTTGTTCCATAACAATTAGCCAAGTGACAATTTGTTCATGACAGAAAAGCCATTGATACCATACAAACTGATTTGGTTCCAAATATAAAGTTTCAATTGGTACCTTTTGTGTGTTTTACACATTATGGAGATCGAAAAATTGCTCCATCTGTAGTATCCATGTTCCAGGATCCTTGCCATCAAACTTCCTCATATCGATTTTTGGAACATGGTGGGTATTCAATCCAACATTAAAGTCTATGAAATCATGATTAACATTTCTTCTGTTCTCATCATGAGTTTCCTTTACTACCCTTTCACCATTAGTGACCATTTCTTGTAGCAACTTATTCAAATTTATCTTCAATTCTTCCATCTTATCATCCATGCCGTTCATATTAGCTTCCATGCCATCCATCTTAGCTTCCACACCATCCATATTAACTTGCATTCCATTCATATTAGCTTCCACACGATTCATCTTGGCTTCATTTACCTTTAGTGAGAGTGAAATTTGTTGTGCTTGGTCTTGTAATTTTGATATGTCATGTTGCATTTCTTCCTCTTCTTCACAAGTCATGCTAGAGATTTCAGGTTTCTTACTAGGTGTTTCCATTTTCTTTCTTCGGGGCATTATTTAATGCTAATAATTCTTTACTATTCCCTTTGAATTCCTTCAAACTAATTTTTCAAACAAATCTTATGCAAAGTTAAAAAAAAACTACACACCTTTATTTCACTTTGTAAGAGCTCGATATTGAATCTATTGTCTCTCCATAACTATAGATATCGAATATCTAAAATATCATCTTGTGGTAGCCCTTTGATTCCTATTTCTAACCCCGCAAGTCTGATTAAGATTGGATTCTCCAAGGAAGAGTTATGACAAATCTCCCACGGTGACTTTATTATAAACTAGTTCAGTAGAACGAAATTGTACAATGTACCACGTGTCTTCGTTTCGACCTTAGTATCTGAAACCCATACAAAGAAAACTACGAGAAGTCCTCTTTCTGAAACTTCTTACAAAATTTCAATCTAATGCTCAAAAAAAACATTATGACGATTTTCCCCAGGTCAGCTATTTGGAATGTAATTCAGGAGTCTGCAAACACCCTAACTTCCTTAGACCATATCTCCATAAATATAGTGAAACAAGCTTTGAAATTCAAACCCAAAGTTCAGAACGATTTTGGCTCAAAGGGGTTTCATTTGTAGCTTTTGAAATGTTGAAGAAAAAACGTTATAGTGAAAATGCCACGATGACCTATTTGGAGCAGCAAAACCCTAGATTCCAAAGCTCTGATACCACATGTTAGGAAACTATCTCACAAAAAGATAGAAAAGATAGATCAACGCCTTATAATTCAGCCTCTTAGAGTGGGAAACCTCCTTTATAATACACAAAGGAACAATTCTTATATGATACAAATGACTAAACCTCCTTTCTATATATAGGAGTCTTAGGGGTCACAATATAATTAAGTTGACATAACAGTAATAACATAAGGGCAAAAAAATAACAATAGTGGGTTTCTATGGGGCATACTAATAACAATATGGGGACAATAGGGGCACAATAATAACAATAAGGGATTCAATGGCAATAGTAATGGACGAATCACTAGTATTATAGGGGCCTAACAGAGTGGCCACAACGTTATTGTGATTGAAAATATTCTCTAAAGGGATTAATCCTCTTGGAATATGATTATTTTTCAATTGGATTACAACATGTCCATAAATTTTGGGTCTAAAAGGAGGAGCACCAGTTTGTGCCATGTTAACATCCTCATCTTCATCGATAAATTGGTCTAAATATTCTCCAACTAATTGGATTAACCTATTAATCTCTTGCTCATCTCCAAATACCTACCAATGTTTGACGTTGTTAGGGATTGAAGGTCTATAGATAACTTCTATTTCGAACTTGTTCTTGAGTCTAGTGGAGGGAGTAAAGGTGGTTGTTGTAATAGTCAAAGCGTCAACTAACTGGTTATGTTCATGTGGAATAGTTGTGAAATTAATAGTTGAGAAGAAGTTATCATCCGAAACTTGGTTTGTGTAGGCATGCAAATGAGGATGCTTAGCTTTCCATTTATTAGTCACTTGTCTGATCACCAGTTCAAAGTCGCCATATATATATATATATATATATATATATATTATATATATTATATATATATATAATTGTTAATATTTAGTTTACGTGTGGTTTATAACCCAAGGATGATTCTTCGTACTCGGTGATATTATTTGTGGTCTCAAAATTTAACTTAAATGAAAATGAGGAGCTTTTCTAAGAAGGAGGAATTAAGACAACACTTGCTCGAGATCTAGCTTTGGAGGAAGCACCATCAAAGCACATTTTGCACGCTATGTTACTATCTAAAGGGAAAGTTAGGAAACTATAATTTTTGTTAAGGAAACCTTTTCCTAATCTGAAAGGGAAAACAAAAAATCCCCATCTTTTCTTCAACGGTGTAAACCGAAGAATTTTTTTGGATTTTTTTCTGAGCTAATAGTGTATGTTAGCCTAGGTTCTCTATAATGGCCTCAAGTACCTCCTCCAAACTTATGGATGGTTGCATATGAAAGGTCTAACTTGCGTGACCCGCTAAGCTTTGCACCCTAGCTCCTTGAAAAAATCATCTTGTAGTTAGGGGGAACGTCGACCACCACTATATCCATGACCAAGCTTTTAATCAGGACTTGGGCCAGAATGACCACTAGGTCCTTAATAACTCCTAAAAATTTGACCTTGTGAGAGTTGAAGGAGTATAATTCATGGCATTCTTGATTTATTCTCAACCCGAGTTTTTCCATAATCTCTTTACACATGAGATTATGAGATGCTTCAAAGTCGGGCATATAGTTGTGAAGATTCCAATAATGGACCTTCAAACTGACATAGAAATGAGGGACCATATTACCACTTTTGGTTTCAGTAGGTCCTAAGTAAATCATGGGACATCATCCTACACATTGATAACATCTGTAAAACAAATTTCCATGGGAGACTCCTAAGATCCTTTTAGGAAGGAATCAATCTCCTTTTTGTATATTAGAATTTTCACAACTTCAACTAGCAACATGTTAATTCGAATTTTATTTAGCTTGTTTTGCAAGCTAAACCTTTTGGGAAAGGGAGAGTCCAGATAGGAAATATTAGGCTAGAGTGGTGTGGGTTTTCCCATGGTTTGTTGGTCCTTAATGGCGGACTGTAGAGGAGGATCTCGATTCTTCCTAGGCCTTAAATTATCTTTTTTTGGAATTAAGCTTCTATCTATTCTACGAATATTTGTAACTGGCATCCCAAAACACCTTCTCCAGATATTCGTGTGAAACCAAAAAAGTTGTATAAAAGGAATTTATAGAGTTTACATTTGGATACTCACCTTCATATGGATTTCTGAGCTAACTAGAAGTGTCATCATCATATTCATCTACCAAGTTCGCATTGTTTCTCAAAGGAGGTTGAAGGGGTGGCTCGTCGGCTCTCTACCCTCATTGCAATATTTGTTGTTGCTGAGGGTGATTAAAAGGGGGATTATTCCTCAGAGGAAAATTTGGATTGTGGTTTTTAGGGTCAAGCTGATGAGGGAAAGCTAGTTTGTTCCATAATTCCAAACAATGTATCTTATTTGTTAGGGATTTGATGAGTTTATACATTTCCTTGATCTTTTTTTCTGGTGAAGAAGAGGAAGTAGGAAGTTGATGAGAAACATCAGTGATTTGTTTCTTCCCATTACAATTAACATCCCAAGAAAGTCTTTTACTCATGGCAATGAGGTTTCCCTCATAGGAACATGCTTTAGCTTTTGCATCAGCCAATGTCACAAGTTCTCTCTCTCGTAAAGCATAAGAGAGATCATCATCAAGGGAGGAATTATAAGACATGACAATGGTTGTGTCAAATTGACGAACTACTGGGGGAAGTCATTATAGCACTTAGTAAATGTTTTATTAAAATCACTGACAGATTTGGTAGGCTTCAACTTAAGAGTGGAGAATTCGGTGAGACAAAGCTGATTGCTTTTCTTCACACTGTATTGCTGAGTGAACAACTCGACGAGTTTGTCCATAATATTGATGATGTTTGGGGCTAATGATCAGAACCACTTACGAGATTCTCCTTTAAGGCTCTACAAAAACAACCTCATACAAACATCATCATATTCAACTCCTATATTCTTACAGTAATACTAAAACTTAATTACATGGTCCTCGGCCATCTGATCTCCTTTGTTTTCGAATCGAGGGATATTTTTCTCACACCTAGGAGGAAAATTGTCTAAATGCCCCTACATATCAAGGGGGTGGTATTGTACATTTACCCATGCATTCATGGGTGGAGAATTTGGAGGTGAAGGAGAAGAAGAGGGTGATGGGGAAGAATATTGACAAGGGTATGTCCATGGATTATTAGGGGGAATAGAATGATGAAGGGAAGCTGAGGAAATTTGGGCTTGAGAATCAAAACCAAGTGAGCTGGAGGATCTGATTACCCGAGGGGTAGGCCAAAAGGGGTGGTCTTGTCTAAAATTATCAATCCTTCTTCTCTTATTTTCTCTAGTTACCAGTACCTTTGGGTCTTCTAAGGGGGAAGAACTATTTTTGAGGTGGATTTGGTTAGCCTTCTAGGGGTATCTAGGTTTTAAAGAGGTAAATAATAGAATATAAGAAAACAAAAAACTTGTAAATGCAAAACTACTTAAAATAGATAATGATTAATGCAATATAGAGAAATAATACAATATGAAATTACAGAACACATGAGCCTCAATAGACATGCATTTTCATAGAAAGCTTCAGGCTCTGAGAGGTTGTTGTCCTCCAAGAGCATTATAGTTTGGTTGACCACATTCGTCTTCCTACACTAAGACTTCCCAATTTTTGTGTAATTTTTTATGTGTCTAGAAAACCTATAACAACATTTCATATAAACCATTAAGTACACTTCATTGGTCAGTCAAACGAAATAAAATATGTGGCTGAACAGGGTTAGAATTTGACATCCACAAATTAGGCTAATAACTCCCCGACAACAACATCAAAAGAATGTTGTTCCACAGATTGTTCCCACATTAAAAAAATTGAGCACACATTCACTGAGGACTATAAAATCCTCCCTCTCTAGGTGTTACTGGTCATTGTTAGCACATAACAGGGGGTAACCATGTAATGTATTTATAAAATTTTCAATATGAAAAAAGTTATATGATCATATATGAGTGTTTAAGTCGTAGTAGGTGAACGTGCCATTCACAGGTGAAAATAAATCATTTAACGATATACAATTCTAAAGGAAGATTTCCAACGAGCAAGATAATTATAATGAAATATGGTGATAATAAAAGAATGGGATTAAAAGAGTGTAACTATAAAGATGGATGAAAAATAAAAATTGTGGTTTTAATACAAGGCCACACTATTGTTATACTGAAGCATGTGTAGAAGGTACATGAATGCTCATTCTATTCTATGATAAATAGCAGTTAATATTATATATCAAGAGTTGTATTTAAACAAGAATGGAATGAAGAGATTTTAGAGGGTAGCATACACTATAAGAAATATGGAAGGGTATCAACATAAAAAAAATACATCCAAAGTTTCAATGATTGTGAAACATGAATTATATGACGAAAGACTAACATTCAATCGTGAATAACCCTAGAAAATTCATTTAGTGATTGTGTTGATAATATTTATACCACAACGCAAAACTGAACAATTAAATAATAAATGTGGTCAAGTCCCAGATTTAATTTGTAGTAATTGCAACTCAAGTTGAAACATGAAACATTAACTAAAAACAAAAATTGCCATGAACAATCTTCAGAATTAATAATGAAAGTTATGTATCATGTATAAGTAGTTTTCAATATTTTTCAAGTCTCTTTCACACTGTTAATAACCCTCCCATAATGGGAGACATGGTTCTTAAATAGTGATTGTCATGAAAACTATTAAAATAATTGTTTTCAACCATAAACATGGAAATAAAATAATTAAAATAAAATAAGACATGATAACGAAATAAGTTAGATATGATACCGCCTTCGCGACTTGGATGAATTGGACTTTTTGGTAGTCCCCGAGGAAGATGCATCAGCTTCATTCATTTTTCTAGTTGGTACTTCGGTAGTAATGAGAGATATCTCGTTCCAATCTTCTAGTTGATCAAAAACTAATTGCATAGGTGGGACTGACTAGCCTAATTGAGATGATGGGGCAAGATGCTACACTGTCACATTGTTCTTGAGCCAACTTCTCACTTTAACCAATTTGTCCCAAATAGCAACCAACATCCAAGGCACACTCTTGAATTCCGTAATCGCCACCACCAATTGAGATTTGATTAAGTATTTAGCAACAGGTCCACATGGGTTGTATTTAACTATTCAAAAAAAAATTCCAACATAACTTGCATCTTCTTGTTCCCTACTGTAGAGTCGAGGAATCTGTGAGACACTATATCACCAGATTTTCTGTGTAGATTAATCACATCCATGTCCAAGACTTTTCCAAAGTTTATGGCCAAAGAAGATGTTCTAGATCCAACCACTTTTTGTTGTCTCCTGTCTCAAGTTACAGCACTGTAAGATTCAACGTGTTCATCTCTAATTCATTCATTGATATGAAACGAGGTCCACTAAGAGATAGCATCTCTCGAAGCACTAAGGTGTACACTGATTGGCACTATTCAGTAATAATAGTCAATTCCTTGACATATATTATTCCTTTCTTCTACTTAGTAAATATGTGTTGGATATCCAAGGCTTAAGCTCTGGAATCTTTCAATTGTATATCTCTCAGGGCTTTTCTAATTTTGGTGTCTAGTAGCTTGATCTACCCATCAAAATCATTTGTTTCCACATCGACCTCTTTTATTCTAACACATCTAACAAGCTAAAACTGGGTTAATTTATCGGTATTTTGCTTGCTAAATGGGGGAGGACCTCATGAAATCGAAGTTTATGCTTCTATTTCTAGTTCTTGAAGGAGTGAATGGATGGAACCAGTTGATAGAAATGTGTCAGTCATAGCAGATGGTACTGATTGCGTGTCTTCTTTTGACAATATGGAAAAATTTTCCACCTACTCTAATTGAGGTCTGCTTTCATGCACATAAGCCGATAGTCCTGCTCATTTCTTAAGCTAGGAAATAATGTTGAGTGGGTCATATCGCCAATAGTCATCCTGCATAAAACCAAAGGAGCACATTTCTTTTCCCAAGGTACCAATTGCATTTTTATTTCTAGCAATTAGAGGAGATATAGCATAGGGATAACTGAACAGTCCTCCTTTCTTTTTAGACATGAAATGAAACTCATTTAACACAATTTTGGTCTTAATACCTCATAAGAAAATAATAAATATGTTACATACATGGGAAGATGATTTGGTTGATTATAAAATGCATACAACCTTATCATAGTATAATCCAGGAATAAAAACCGGTTGCCAATACTCTCTTGTTTGGTTAGTCCTAAGACTTTAAATTGTTCATCTGATATTTGACTCAATTTGGCTTCAATAATATTAGCCCTCAAACGATAAGTGAAACAGTAAATTTATTAAGAATAAGTTAAAGGGACACATTAGGGATATATGACATCAGACCAACGGAAATATGTAGGATAATTATAAAAAATCAAATGGACAAGATATGAGCAATGTTGGCATGAGAGAAAAGGAAGTATGTTAGATAAATCCAAAATGTGGTTGAGAGATAGATACTTAGGAAAATTAATGGTTTGTTGGTCAGGCCTAAGCGTGACGAGATGAATTTCTAGGAAGAGAGATTCTTCCACCATATAATTGTGTGCGAGATCAAAAAGGATTGAGAAGATATATGTTAAAGTATGGTAAAAGGGTTCTAGTAAATTAGTTTCGATGGGTAAATCGAGTTTTAGCTCAAGGACAAGGTTTTCAGAAAGGGTTCTAAGGAATTCAAACTTCTCATCCTTAGTCCACGTAATGAATTTCTTTTCTAAACCCCTATTTGATATGTCTATTCCATGAGCTGGGATGCCAAGCATTTCTGCAATCATATTGTCATCAACCTTTGAAAACACAAAACGAATATGCTTAAAGTATATTGCATGTTGTTCTGGTCCCCAATTTTCAGCTAATAATAATATATAATCTGAGTCAAAATGGACCAAAGGGAGTACTACATGTAGGACTACTGTCTTAAGTAAGCAATGGTCATCTACTGAAGTAGTTGTTGATGAGGAGAGTGATCCAAGTGGATCTTTAAAAAGTACTAGTGGCATGGTAAAAAGGCTCAAATCAAAGTGGCAACATTTGGATAAACTTAGCATCATAATGGAATTCTCATCATCCAGATCCTAATAGTGCAAATAACACTCGAATCTGAGCTCATATGAAGAAGTTAGAGAAAGTCAAAGTTCAAGTTTGACTTGGATAGATGGCAAGATAAGATGACGTGGAAAAACTCTCAGTGAATGGGGAAGAGCCAAGTGGCAGGTCACCATCGGCCCCACATTTCACAGATCATAGAAGGAAGAGGTTCATGGTTAAGGAAATCAGCCCCAACACTACCAAGTTGCGATTTGTGATATTGTAATCGCAGATCGGAGGCAGGTCAGCAGTAAAGAATTGGCCCCAGTGCAAAGCCAGAGTGTGATGCGATGATTGCAATCGCACATTGTAAAGGGAAGCCATTATAGAATCGGCCCTTGGTAGTCAACGTTGTGATTGTGATATTGCAATCACATATCGGACACATAGCACTCATAAACTATAAGACACCACTAGCTCCGCTGATTGTGATTTGCAATGATTCTATTGGATCCGATATATATTATGTGTTACAGTTGATAATTATCGTCAGGTCCACCTGTTATCACAAATCGCTCATCATTTTATCACCTTTATCTCATCGCTTAATGTAAAGGAACGAGTTTTTCTGCTAATTTAAAAGCCTTTATTATCTATGTTAAAGCCACTGAGTTAAGGATTAATGTGTAGTTGAGAGGTTTTTCCATGTTTGATAAGGTGTTACCTACATACTATTTCAGGTCCCAGATTCTTGGTGTGGAAACCACCCGCTTGCTATACTTGTCATTTGTTGAAACTTCCAGGATTGAGGAGTTAGCCAACAACATAAATAATGGACTGTCTGTAGAAGAAAAATGGAGAGAATGGCATAGAAGTTTAGAAACTATTGTGTATAGTAGTAACCCGACCTGGAAGCACGCGAGAACCTCACATTGAGCAGTAGGGAGGTTCCAAGAGGGTGCAGAAACTTCATTTCTTGGAATTGGGTGTTTGGATAGGCAATTCTGCATGAATTTTCACCACGATTTCAGTGGTACTATCTATTTCTAAATTTGGGCTCTCCATTCTTCATCCATATTCCATCTTGGAGGTATAAGGATTGTAAATGAATGTTTCTTTTACGTTTATCTCTTTTTGTGCCACTTAATAATGAAGGCCTCCCCACTATTGAGCAGGGTCTAGAGACATAGTCCAAATTGGATGAACTCCATAATGAAATCTTTGTGTCATCATTGCATGTTTATATTGTTATTTCCGTATTATTTTATGTGCTTTTAAGTTCCATTCTTAATAATCTTTGATACATGTAATTATGATGCATCTATAAGTAAAATATCCTGGATCAAGCTTGCTATCAGAGTGAGTGTTTGTCGATGTGAATTGGATGAGTATATGCTAACCCAAAACAAGATGTGAAAAGGTGAAGGAAACGTTAATTCCTTTGATCCTGAAGAAAGATGTGCACAAAAAAGAATAAATATGGGCAATTAGGAAGCTCGTTGGGAAGAGGAACGAAATTACCACAACGTAATATACAATATGGTAGCAAAAGTGGACAAGTTTTTTTTTGAGTATGAGAAGGCGATTAGGCACAAGAAGAAATATTTTGATGAAAATAGATCAGTAAATCATGAAGGTGGTGGAGAAGATCCTCCTTCATCTCCTTCTTCAAGTGATATTTCTCATCACTCTAATCGATATTCCAAACATACATCTAAGAAACCATTCTTCAAGATATATGTAAAGTTTGACCTACCCATGTATAATGGAGAGTGTAGTGCAGAAAAACTTAACAATTGGATATGACAGATAGAGGTTTACTATCATATTCAGCAGATCAAAGAAGTTAGATCTAGGACTTTTGTGATCCATAGTGTGGAATATATATCTTTTGAACTAATCACATAATCAGAATTTGGTCGACGTTTCAAACCAACTAATGTGGTCCATCCTCAGGACAAGGTGAAGAATCAACCGATATCAAGGAATAAATAGTATAGATGCATCATTATTGAGGCAAAGGTCTAGTTAGAATCTCTTCGACTGAGTGGAACTGCTCTCATTTGGTCAGAGAGCAAGTTGTAGAAGAGTAGCAAAAATTCGGGTAAAATTCTTTCCTCTTGGTCCAGTTTTATTTCTGCATTGAAAGACCAGTTTTACCCTTTGGGTTATTAAAAAAAGCCACTAATGGAATGGAAATATCTAATGCTAGGTAAAGGCCAAAATGTGAAAAGATTCACTAAAGAATTTCATAAACAAGCATTGAATTTTGGCATCACATTAGATTCTCCCAAGACTATAACTATGTTGGTGCATCACATAGATACATAAGACACTCACTATTATTGTTTGAGCCTACTACGATTGATGCGGCAAGTGTAAAGGCCATTCATCTTGAAAGCTAAGGAAAGAATGACAGAGATGATCAAGCCAAGAAAACACCATTCAAACCTCAACGTGGAAAATTCTAGAAGAAAGGCAGGGGGAAGGATAAGAAGACCATCGCAGCCAAGAAAGGGGATAGAGAAACACCATCTTGCATGCATTACAAGAGAGAAGGTCATGAAGAGGACCACTGTTGGAATCTAAATCCAGAGTTGAGACCAATGAGATTCAACGGAAAGGGGAAGCAAAAAATAGTGGCAACATCACAACAAGACCTTGGATCAGACTCCAGTGACGAGACATTGATCACAGTCATGGGTGCAAGAGGTACTCTTTCTGTTAATAATATTTTTGATTTGATTGCATGTACTAGTTCTTTGAATGAACCTATAAGTAACGAATGAAAGAGAATGGAATTATTCCACATTAGGGTTATTATAAAACACACAAAGGTTTAAACTCTGTTTGATTTTGGTTCCCAAGAAAACTCAATCTGAGAGTCCTTATTTAAATAGTTAGGCCTCGAAACTAAGCCTCATCTGAGTCCATACCTGCTTGGTTGGGTAAGCGATATAGAAAATTTACATAAACCAAGAAGTGTAGGGCCAATTTTTTTATTTCTTCCAAATTAGTTGATGAGGTAGAGTTACATGTTTAACCTTTGGATATCTCTGGAATCATATTTTGGAGTCCATATCTATATGACACAAAAGCAGTGTTTGTTTGGCATGAAAATAAATACTACCTCACGAAGGATGGGGTAGACTATATAGTTAGAGCTCATCAAATGAAATTCAGTGCTAGCCTTGTAAGTGTAGGGAAAATTAAATGATTGGTTAATTCCAGCAAAGGGTGCATTCTCATGGTGGTGCAAGTGAAAGAGGTCGAGACGGCTGATGCCTTCAAAGGTTATGATCTTGATCATAAGAAAGAATTGTTAGAAATTATTTCTAACTAAGATTTATTGTTTTAGGAACTGGGAGGATTGCCCCCAAAATGGGAAATCCAACATGAGATCCATTTACAATAGGATTCTCCTTTACCGAATATTGGCATGTATAGGATGGCTTCTGTCGAGATGGAGGAGATCAAGAAATAGGTGCAGGAATTGCTAAATCAAGAGGTCATTAGACTAAGTTCTTATCCATGCATCTCACTGATCATGTTGGTGCCAAAGAAAGACGACACATGGAGAATGTGTGTAGACTACAAGGCGCTAAATAAAATTACACTGAAGAATTGATGTCCTCTCCCTCACATTGATAAATTATTAGATCAATTGAAAAATGGTGTCTATTTTACAAAACTAGATTTTCATAGTGGATATCACCAGGTCAGGGTTGTAGAAAAATAAATTTTGAAGACTGCATTCAAAACCAGGCAGGGGTTGTTAGAATGTATGGTGTTTCCATTCAGACTATGTAATGCTCTAGCCACGTTTATGAGGGTAATGGATGATCTGTTTAGGAATTTTATTGATAATTTTGAGCTTATATATCTGGATGATATTCTTGTTTATAGTAGGGCATGGGATGAACATGTATATCATGTGAGGAAAGTTCTTGATGCTATGAAAAAAAAAAATTGTATGTAAAACTATCAAAGTGTGAGTTTGGGAATATCTCTCTGGTTTATTTAGGTGACATAGTCAGTAATGGGAAATTGAAAGTAGGTCCCTCTAGAGTAGATGCGATTATGAAGTGGCTTGAGCCCACAAATCTTATAGAGGTATGAAGCTTTTTGGGTGTGGTATAGTATCGGAGAAGGTTCATTCCAAAATTTTTTGTTATTGCAACCCCCTTACACACATTGACAATTGTGAAGTAGGCCTTTTAGTGGGGAGGAAAGTAGTGGAAATCATTCAACACACTAAAAGAGAAGATAAGCACAGCATCAATGCTATCCTTACCAGACCTTTAGAAACCTTTCAAGATTGAGACAGATGCCAGTGGATATGCCATGGGTGTTGTATTGATGAAATAAAGGAAGCTTGTATGTTACTATTCAGAGAATTTCTCTTAGGCTCTTGTGAATTATCCCACGTATGATAAGGAGTTTTACACCTTTGTTCTGAGTGTAAAGAAGTGGAAACACTACTTGAGTGGCAAGGAGAACATCATCCATACAGATCGTTAGCCCCTGTAGTGCCTTCAGTCACACACCAAGCTTTAATAAGACCATCATTTCAGATGGATGGGATACCTCTAGCAGTTTCATCTGGTAATAAAATACAATAAGGGTGCCAACAAAAAAGTAACAGATATTCTTTCGCGCTCTCCTATTTCTGCATCTGTAGTTTTGCAAAATGCTTCTTTATCAGTAGAATGTTATGCTGAACAATATGCTAAAAATAATGATTTTAAGGATATTATGCAAAACTGCCTCGTGGATCACAGGTGGACAATTATTATTTGTAGGGAAAACTATTTTATCACCTTGGAGAACTGTGTATACTCATTGATGAAAGGGTACATGTAATCCAAGAGGCTCATACCTCTCTTATGTCTAGTCATTTTGGGGTTGAAAAAACTTATGTCATTTATAAAGGTTTCTTTTGGCCTCATATGAAAAACATTATGACTAGTTTTGTAAAGGGTTGTGTGTTGTGCTTTGTTTCAAAGCCCTCTAATAGAAAACTTGGCCTCTACACACCACTCCCTATTCCGATTTGACCATGGGAAAGTGTGTCCATGGATTTTGTAGGTGGTTTTCCTATGTGTAGGAAATGTATGACTATTTGTATGTCATCATGGATCGTTTTAGGAAAATGTGTATTTTAATGCCTTGTAAAAACTAGGTCACTGCTGAGCAGATTGCTTATCTTTTCTTTCAGCATGCCTCGGTCCATTTTGCGTTGCCTACATCTATTGTGTCAGGCTGAGACTCTCACTTTCTTGGAGAGTTCTAAACCAACTTGTGGAGAATGATTGACACTAAGCTAAAAATAAGTATGAAATTTCATCCACAGATTGATGGGCAGACAAAGGTTGTCAACCACACCGTGGTACACATTTTACAAGGCTATTATGGAAAACATCCCAAGTTGTGAGATGAAGAACTTCCTTATGTGCGGCATTCATACAATCAAGCAACACATTCATACCCATAGAGCTCACCATTTGAGACATGTTTTGGTTATCTACCAAGGATCCATTAGACATGATCTTTGGGAAAGATGAGAATGGAAATGGACAGGATGATAGGGACAAGGCATGAAAGTTTATTCAGCGGATATAGGTGATTCATCAGGAAGTACATGAGCAATTGGAGAAGATTCAAGCGCGGTATAAAGCTCAACATGATAAGCACCGAGTTAACCATCAGTTTCAAGTTGGGGACAAGGTATGGATCCACATCAACAAGGACAGAATGAAAGAACAAGGGAATAAATTGTGACCCATTCGATATGGTCCCTTCACCATATTGGAAAAGATTGTAGAAAATGCTTTTCATCTTGACTTTCCCATTTATATGCAAATGTACTCAATAGTGAATATTGAAAACTTGAAGCTTTTTGAACCTCCATTGATTATGGATACTGAAGAGGTTGAACAGATTCCTATATTGGATGATTTTACACCAGAGTATCTAGACAAGTTGCCGAAAGATATCATACGTGATAGGAAAACCAAAACTTCATGATGGGGAGATGTGGAGTACATTTGTGTTGGCTTTAAAGCAATGCATCCAATTAAAGCTGAATGGATGGGGAAAGAAAAAGTGAGGGACAAATTTCCTCACTTGAAAATTGACTGAAAAGGCTTTCACAGTCCAAAAGCTCTTAGTTGGGAGGATTGATCGAGGTGGATCTTTAAAAAGTACCAGTGGCATGGTAAAAAGGCTTGAAGCTCAAAGTGGTAGAATCTAGATAAACTTAAGATCGTATCGAAGTGCTCATCATCTTGATTCTAACGATGTTAATTTCACTTGAATCCGAACACATATGAAGAAGTCAAAGCAAGTCAAAGTTCATGTTTGATTTGGACAGGTGGTAGGAGAAGATGACGTGGCAGAACTCTCATGGAATGGGGAAGTGCCAAGTGGAAGGCCGCCATTGGCCCCACATTTCGCAAATCGCAAAAGGAACAGGTCTATGGTTAAGGAAATCAACCCTAGCACTACCGAGTTGTGATTTGCAATATCATAATCGCAGATCAGAGGTGGGTTGACAGTAAAGAATCAACCCTAGAGAAAAGTCGGAGTGTGATACGATGATCTCAAATGCACATTGCAAAGGGAGGGAATTACAGAATCAGCCCCTGATAGTCAGGGTTATCATTGCGATATTGTATTTGCATATCCCACACACTATGTTCATAAACCATATGACACCCTTGGCTTCGCTAATTCTGATTTGTGATGATTCAGTTGGATCTGATATATATTATGTATTGCAGTTGATAATTGTCATCGATTCGGCCTGTGATCGCAGATCACTCATCATTTTATCACCTTCTAGTCATCTCTTAATCTAAAGCCATAGGTCTTTCCGCCAACTTAAAAGCATTGATTCTCTATGTTAAAGCCATTGGGTTAAAGATTAATGTGCGGTTGATAGATTTTGCTATGTTTGATAGGGATTTACCTCCATACTATTTCAGGTCCTAGATTCTTGGTGTGGAAACTACCCTCTTGATATACTTGTCATTTGTTGAAACTGTCAAGATTGAGGAGTTAGCCAACAACATATATAATGGACTATCCACACAAGAAAAATGGGGAGACTGGCATAGAAGTTCAGAAACTATTGTGTATAGCAGTAACCCAACCTGGCAGTAGGGCAAAATATTACCTTGAGTAGTAGGGAGTTTACGAGAGGGTGCAAAAGCTTATTTTCTCCAAATTGGGTGTTCAGATATGTGATTCTACCCAATTTTTCACCAAGATCTCAGTTCTACTATCTATCTCTGGAGCTAGGCTCTCCATTCTTTGTCCATCTTCCAACTTGGAGGTATAAGGATGGTAAATTAATCTTTCTTGTACTTTTATCTCTTTTTATGCCACTTAATGAATGAAGGCCCTTCCATTATTGAGTAAGGCCCAGAGACGTAGTCCAAATTGGATGAACTCCGTAATCTAATATTTGTGTCATAGTTTCATGATTATATTGTTATTTCCACATTATTTTATGTGTTTTTAAGTTCCATGGTTAATAATCTCTATTACATGTAATTCTAATGCATCTATAAGTAAAATATCTTGGATCAAAAAGGGTCCTCTTTAAGGTAAGAATATCGGTGAGGCACACCTTGGTGTCCTGCACCCCTACCAACTCATTCTCCAGGGGTTCTTTCCCCACCATCTTGGCCATAACAACTCAACTAAACAAGATTACTATTGCATTCAAATAGGGGAGGATAAATAACCACTTATAGGTGAATAAATTTGAATTTAGAGTGGGTGTGGTAGCCTTACGATTTTTATGGAACCATGGCCGAATTCAAGTAGATAACACACATAGAGTGAAAACAACAAGTTGAATGGGAAAAAATAGCAGTGCTTGGACTTAATACTAGCTTAAGACATGAATTAATATAGCAGAAATGTGGAATATTTCCATAGGTTGGGCCACCAAACATGGCGGGCAGGACCCGCTCATTGTGGAAATAAAAGTGTTAACCAATGCACAAGTAGAAATGTGATGACTGTTGATTTTATCATAATCAACATAAATCATGCCATCAAGTCTGTGGAGGTGCACTAACGGGCAAACAACTTTATTTGCGATAAGGCTCAACAATTGTTAGATTTATGGGGTATCCGACGACTTAAATACATCAGGAAAAAACAAGGCACTTATTGCATGCGCGCTTTGAATGAGACCCTGTATTTAGAGCTTGACAAAATTAGTTCCAAGGGTGATTAGGCCAAAAAAGTG
Source organism: Pinus taeda (assembly GCA_000404065.3). Taxonomy (NCBI): domain Eukaryota; kingdom Viridiplantae; phylum Streptophyta; class Pinopsida; order Pinales; family Pinaceae; genus Pinus; species Pinus taeda. The sequence goes on along the minus strand of APFE030689466.1, from coordinate 127,247 downwards.
TAGGATGTTTAAAGACATTGGGAATTTAAAATACATTATTCACCATGCGGTTTGAAAATGTGAGTGTGACGATGGACCATCAATCTATGATCAACAACATATCAGCTCCTATATCTTGCTCGATCATTAAGGAGATTGCTACCTAAATTTATAAAGGTTATCGAATCATATTACTTGTAAAAAATTTATAGGTGAGGGACTTCTCCCCAACAACAGGCACACTTGGCCTCTCCTCAATAGTGAACTCATGCACAAAGCTCTCCACATCGCTCACTAGAAACAATGTTGCTTCCCTTGATTTCTCAACTGTAATCTTGGATTTTGATTCACTGAAACATAGTGATAGATGTTGTCTCTGGCATCCATCATTTTTCCATTCATGCTATCCAAGCGTACTCCTGCAGTTAACACTCTTTCCTGTTCTTGCATCTGATACATAGGCACTGCAGCCTCATTAACCACTAAAAATGGGCTATGATCTCTCACACATTCCTGTTGCATTAAACATGAGGATGAGCACCTGAGTGCTCCCATGTTGAAACATAAATCCTTAGTCAATATGCACATTCTAACAAAGCTCTTGTCCTTTCTATGAAAAAATATCTTGTCCCTGAGGGTCTGATCTTCATTCAATTCCTTGTAGAACGCAATAAATATAAGAGATGGCTTGTCCTAGCTCATGACAAACTCCATTATTTCATCATATGCAACCATTGTCCTTTCTACTTTGACTTAGTGATCTCTATAATCACCATTACTTCTACTACACCAACCTCACTGTACACTTTTACATAGATGCTCTAGTCTTACATATTCCAACTACAGTCATGGCCAATTTCGTACACAATTACCAAGATTTTTTGTTTCATCGATAATATCTTCTACACCCAGCCATATTTTCAATTGAATTATTCATAACTTGCAGGACATATCAGGGGTGACTTCTTTCGTTTGAGCTAGGCCCAGTAAATTATCTCTACAAGTTGTGATCCTCACTACCTTGTGGCTTCATTCCCCGTAGTCGCCATTAACACTGGAAACAACATCCAATGTAGGTCAAGAGGTTGGGATTCGACCAACGCTTTTTTCTTATGCACCTGTATTTTTCTCGACCTCGACTCTCCTATATGCCAAACTAAAAAGGCCTTTTTTACTGTTATGGGCATGTTTTATCAATTTATTGTCGAAAACCAAATACACAAGAAACACTTCACAGAAAAACCCCTTGGCTCAAGCTTCGAGGCTCTACCACATCATCAGCTTGCATCATGATGACATCATCTAGGCCACGTGGCACCTTCTGTATGGTGACATGTGTCACCTAGATTGGCCCATTAGGCCACCCAAAAAATGTTGCATCTTCTTGACACATTTCCTTTGTACTACCATGTCATTTTGATGTCATCTGCCATGTTTCTGCCAAGAAATCACGTGATCCAATCACATTCTGTTGTTTGTTTTCCTATACCAGGTCCCACACAAGTTGGGGTCAATAGTGTCTCCTTCCAATTCTACTATGTAGCCCCAACCTTCGACTAGGCCAAACTTCTGACTAATCCATATCTAACATGCTCATTCGTATGTTATCATAAAACAAAAATGGGTACCCACATGTCCTTATGCCTAATCACTATCATCTGGAGGCTCCCAAGCCAGTGACTTCATCCCACCATCTCGTAGGTCTTATACTCCTTGACTGGCCATAAGAATGCACCACATGATTCCTCGCCACTCTTAGGGAAGACCAGTGCACTCATCTATATACCAATCTTCTAACTCATGCCACCTACGCTCTATCACCTCGATTTGTAGCATGTCGAATCTATGTCAAAGATCCTCCAGTAGAGCATCAATAATTGATTCTGTAGTGAGGTGGCCCCATGTTGATCTACAACCCCAAGCACTACGGCTCATCCTGTCTATCCTTCCAGCCTCACTGGTGCCATATTTGCATGCCACAATGTTTAGAAATTAGTCCCACGTACACATATTTCTTAAACTATAAATGCATCAAATATATAGGAACTTTCACTTACCATCTGTATCCCATGCTTTTCTTAGTGGAAGTGGTAAGTCAGGATCCCCTTCTTAGTTCATTCCACTATACGGATAATCATCAATGTATAGTGGAATATGGTCCCAATGTGCGAAAAACTTAGGTCAGAATACTTGTCTGAGTCCCCCTCCTCCACCTCATCCTAGTAGCTGCCCCTAGCGATGCATCTTGGGCTCCTGTGGGCCCCCATCACAAATTTGTACATGAGTATGGATAGTGGGGATCCTCTCAAAGAATAATAATCATAATACTTTACCAAAAGAACAGTTATCATTATTCCTCCACCCGCATAGTGTCAATTTTCATTTGAACGATGATATCATCATCTTCCCACCACTAATACGGTGGAAGGCATGACTACCCGAGATCGGCAACACCACTGAGGCTGTAGCCTGCATCTCAAGCCTCTCTAGGTCATTGATATGAATGTTCATGCCCTTTGCACAAATCTCTGATATGTAGTGGCAATGAAAAAACTCACCTATATGCCTCCCACGAGGAAGTACTGGATGTATCTCCCCCACTACCCCTAGGGGGGCCAATCCTGTCACAAAACATTTGTCTTAGATTGTGATCTCGATTTTGTGACAACATATAAAAAAAGCCTCCTAATTTGGGTCCTTGTAACTCACTATCCTTGACAGTAAGGGCTCACCAACCCTCATCAAAGGGTTCTCGAAGAACTTTAGCACGCCATGCCATGCCAAAATTCCTCTCACTCCTTGAATCCCCTAAATCTCAACATAGAGTGTCTCCAAATATTGTTCTCACCATAAAACATTTAGCTATGCCATACATGAAAAATACCATAATGTTTTTTCAATTTAGAGTCAAAGGCATGCATGTATAGTTCTTAGCTTTAGCTCACCATATACCACCAATCTTGATTTTCCTTTCAGCACCGAACATAGTTTTTTCCCTCAAAATTGTGTTGGACACACTTATCAGTCCAATTTCTGCATTCCAAAATGCAGAACAAGCCCCCAAAAGTGTGTTGCGACCATGAGGATAAGCAGTAGTCCCCCACAGAGAGTTGAAGCCCTAATCTGAACATCTAATTCATAAAATACGACAAGGCTAGGCCACCTACCTCCAACCTGTAGATCCTTATTTTGATGATCGATTTTTCCAATACAATTTGAAAAATATTTAGGGGTTTCTCCTCCTCTCCAAATTCTCCACAGCTCACTATGCAAATCAATTGGATTTGGGGGGAAAAAGCCCTTTTATAGGAAAAACCCTAGTTTTTCTATCGGCCATTGCAACCAAACCGTACATTTATTCGATGGACCATCAACACCATTGGGAATATCTCACTAAGTTATATAATGGGTCTCCATTTGTTTTTGGTAATTTGACACTTCACCAAGAAGCCATGTTTTCCATGAGGTCTCACTTTGACACCTCTTAAAATCGAATTTCTTCATTTAAGCCATCGTATTTTGGTACCACTTTACCTTTGCACTAGTTGGCTCACATTGAGTTTCATCATGAGTAACGATCATTTACTCATGTTATTATGGTCTCCTTGAGGCCCCCGAAACATGGAATCATCATCAAGTCACCCTTGTTCAAAGCATATGAGATGAGTCCCACACCATTCTATTCATATTTGTCGACGATCCCTACTATTTTGTCTTTTCCAAACCCATGTTTGAGTCATTGATCATCCCCTCTAGAATCGAATCAGTCATTGTCAGGTCAACCATACATATCATGCTCTAACAAGTGAAGTCATTAGTCCATAATTCATCTTGTTTCCTTCCATCATCATCCCTAATTCTAGTCCATAAGTCACTCTACTATGGTACCCCGTGCCTTTGTTAAGGATTCCTTATTGCCTTAAATTTGGCGAGCCCTCTTTTGTTGACCTCAGCACATTTATTCCAGAAGAGTGGTCTAGAGGGTGGTGTGCTTTGGTTCCAGCTATCATCTTTTTTTGATTCCTTAGATAATGCAAAAGGAATCATCATTTCCCTTTGAATTGATTGTTTCTCACGTGCTCAATGCCAACTCCTTATCGCACGATCAAGAATTGTGTTCTTGATGGTTCAGTGATCTAGACAATTGTCCCAGTGATTCTCAGGTGTGTGTGAGATGTTCCAGGCCTCATGAGGGGTTGACCCTTTAGGTAGACCCCCACATGATCGATGTCTTCCGATTTTGATCCAGCCTCAGATGTAGCTCCATGTATGTGATGGGTTAGGTTCCTACCACTTTAATTGCCCACATCATGCATGTCTCATTTATATTATCCATTTAGATTTGTAAATCCCTTTCACATTCATCAAGGATTCTTTGGTTGTGATCACCCCTCACCATGTCAACTTGAGGGGCATTATGTATCATGTACTCAGATGTTATTGTATTTAGTCCTGGCCTATGTCTTTCCAAGTGAATTATGCATATGGGGTCCATTGGATTATTTTATGGACAATTGATGCCAGAGTATCATGTATCATGTACTTTGTATCTTAGTCCCACATTCCTGTGCTCACCATTATTATTTGTACGCAGTTATCTTGGCGGGTATAAGTATGCCTCCCCTACCTCATTTGAGATCATGTACTCCAACATAAAAGGAGACTTCTATTAGTTTAGTAGGTATCTCCCCCATTTTTTTCCCTCCTAGCATTGCATTAATTGTCTCTCTTTCTCTCTCTCTCCCCCCTTTGGTGTCTCGTGGAAGTGTAACCTACAACGTATTTTGGTCATACGATTTTCTCCTAACTCTCATATGTTGAAGGACAATCTGTTATCACCAAAATATGATCAGCTAGCCATTTCTAACTAGGTGGATTGAAATTCACCATGTAGGATTAATTTTATGATAGTAAATTCACTTTTACCATGGGAAATAATTTAGTAAAACATTTTTATTAGACTATTTTCTAATTAAAATTAAAAAACCCCATGAGAATAATTAAAAAAAAATCATTATTTATTTAATTTCCTCTAGGAATACTCATTAAATCATTTTTTGATAATTATTCCTTGTCACATTTGACTAAATTCCCTAGGAATAATTAAATAAATCACTATTTATTTATTATTCCATGTTTCCATTATTCGAATAATTGTTAAATCTCTATTAATAACTATTTCAATTTCACACAATTATTAATCCTTGCGAAATAATTAATAAATCATTTTATTTGTAAATTATTTAAAAATAAAAATATTTGACCATTGTGAATATCTTTTCTCTCTCCAAATATAATAAATTATTCCTAATGATTAGATATTGACTTGGTTAATATTATTTTATTATTCTCGATTTTCGACATTAACTCAATACTTTGTTATAAGTAGGAGGGTTTTCCATTCATTCTTCACCGTGATCATTATCATCGTCACCATTATCATTTCTTTTCTTTTGAGCTCCCATTTGATTTATTCACATTGTTTTAGGATTTTCACACATTGATAGAGAACATCGATTACTGAAGCATCAAGGAAATCAAAGGACCCATCCCACAGAGGGGGATTTGCAGACTCATTTTTAGATCTCTTTCACCAGGTGTCATAAATAAAATAGTTTATTCATCTTAAAGCCTTTCCATTTAGGTTATTGCATTGGATACATATATTCTTGTTTGCTTCTTTAGATTGTATGTGTTAATTGTTTTGCAGGTTTTTCCACTTTTTATTGTAGATATGAAGCATAAGCAGCCACAAAATGATGTTAGGGTCACTTGTCACCTAGTCACTTAATTGAAGTGTTTTTTGTACAATTTCCAATAAATTTCACACTAACAAATGACGACTCCACTAGTGCTATAACAATTTTCTTGGGTGATTGATGTTTTAGTAAATCTTGGGTTTTCTACAGCTACTTTTAGCCTCTCAATTTCTATTTATAGTATTATTTCCTATTTAGTCAAATTTTCAGATTCTGGTGGTTTTTTGGTTCTTTCTGTAGGCCATATGTACTAGCCTAGTAGAAGATGACAAAATTTGTGCAAGATCTGCCGACCGAGAGTCCCGTGAGAAAATCACACTTTTTATCCCCATATACGCATTCTAGAGCACAATTTTTGGCCTATAAACTATGTTTTCCACTGTTCCAGTTTAGTACCTACATTTTGAATTTTTTCCAGATATTTTTCACTTTTTTTTCAAATTTACCAAGAGTGATGTGTGTAGAATGGTAAGGGTACTATATCTCTATTTGTAGTCTCCCCTAGGCCTATATTATCTTATTTTTTCTCTTTGAGGAAGGAAAAAATCGCCTAGGATTTAAAGTACACCTCCACATTGTTAGGAAGAGATTGGCTAAGTGAGGAGTCTAGGGTTTCAACATTTGCAGCCACTAATTTTCAAAATATGATCCAATACTTTTAACCACTTTTGGATAAGTTTATTTTACCTTTTATCCCTTTTTAGTTTGGTTTTTCCTTTTCCTCCTTAGGATCTCCTTGAGTATCCCAAGTTTTAGAGCTTCTCACCTATCCTTTGCACCATTTTTCACCTCTGATTTTTGTTATTTGTATGCACCATTTACAATAGATTAGTGCCTATATATCTTAGTCCCTTTGACATTAGGTCTTTTTTTAATTTTATGTGTCTTTTAGTAACTTGTTTTCCATCTCTTGATTAGATTCTTGATAGCCTTTTTGGGTAGGGTTTTGTGTGCTTGATTGGCTATTTAGTTTTCTGTCATTTTCAACATTATTTATAGTATTTCAACACTTTATTTTTAGCAACACATGGCATCATAAAACATTATCAATTAAATCATCCACTTGACACATTATTTTCATACACTCACACCGTAAGCGAATGTGAGCTTGATTAACATCACCAAGCCAAGACTTGAAACGCTACATCTTAATAATTCAACCTAGATAGATTAAGCTCACTTGGGCACTGAAGCCAAACAATCTTTGTAGTTTAGTTGTAGGATCGATGCAATAAGCTTCAAATAAAACCCATTGATCAATTTTATTGAGACATAGAAGTTGACATATTAGGGAGCTTAAAATCCTTCACCATCCCACGATCCAAATCTAGAGTGCGTAAAAAAGCCTGATTCATAGGGGGTTAGGCTAGTTCATCATGTAATTGGTTCTCCTCGAGGCTACCCAACCCATGGTAGGGAATCATGTGCATTGGTTGACTACCATGAAGCTCAATACTTGACCAATGTAGTGGGACAAAGGTAACCGTAGTGACCAATCTTAGGAAATCTCCTTATAGGACTGGCTGTGGGAAGTAGTTGGTTTTCTACCCTACCTTTCTTTAGACAAATCTTCTTGTGGGGATGAGATTTCATTAGGTAAGAAGTTCTTTGGAAGGACATCTAAAACAATATATTTAGGATTATTTTAGGATATACACCACCTATAGGCTAGAGGTATTTTTCTTTGATAGGACGTCTTTTCTTATATTAGAGTAACATCATTAATATAGTTAGTTTACACTTGGAATGACTACACTAGGTGTTTTATTATTGTTTGTTTCTCTTTTGTTCTTATCATCACCCTTTAGTACTTAGAGTCATTATTGTCTTGAGATTATTGTGCCCCCTAGGCATTTGTCGTATAGAATTTGAGGCCTTCACCCTCAGTTCCAGTTAGGACATATTACTCCTCCCCATTGAGTCATAGTACATCCTCCCAATTCTCCATTAAGTCATCATTCTGATTTTGATTCTATTGATTCTTCTAGTTATGCCTTTGATTCCATGTCTTCTCACCCCCATATCATCAACATGTCAGGCACCAACGTCGGTGTTGGAAACCAAGGAGGTAACCTAGGTATCAACTAGGGTAACCCCACAAGAGGAACCTCTAGTGGTGTGGTCACTACTCCTTGATTTTAGCCAACTCATCAATGATCATCTTCTCCATGATCCCAATTGTCTAGTTATGTCTATTAAACTTCCTTCAGACATCCCAATGTTTTAAGGTAATCCTAGAGAAGATCCCACAAATCCTTCAAAATAAGGAGCCAAATCTAGTACTAAGGCTAAAGCATGAGCTCTGAACTAACTAATGGCATCCAACTCATTCATCCACTTACCGAACATTTTCTCTCATTCCATATGTGGTTTTCATCCAATTCTATCACTGAAGACCCCATCCATCTTTTTTTGTTCCAACAAACTATTACTGGAGTTGCTTCTAAGTGGTATGTCGATCAACCCAAATCCATTCATTCCACTTTTGTAACTCTTGCCAAACATTCTCTTTCCTATTTCCAATTACCTCTCCATTATGACATCTGTACTAGACTATTGACTACTTTCTATCAAACTTCTTCCACTTGTCTATCTGAGCATGTTCAGGAATGGCATAGAAAGAGGAGCATATGTAGAGCTCCTAAATTTGAAGAACATGCCTATATGAATTGGTTCCTTAGAAGTTTTTCCCCCATTACTAAGTATGTCACATCACACTTCCCCCTGTCTGAGGAAGATGTGCTCCAAGTAGCCTTAAAATTTAATTTGATCTATGCCCAATCAAGTTATGTTTATACTTTCATCCTTGCTCTACCTTGGCCTGCTACTCCTAATGCACTGGGGGCATCTCATGTCGTAGATGTCATAATTGGAACAATATGACACCCTCAACCATATGCTCCACCTCTAATGTGTTATGTTCAACCTTACGGAGGGATCAGTTCCTCTTACATTTATCCCTCCCCTAATATTTCACATGGAAACTCTTATCTAGGTCGCAACGTGTCATATGCATATCCCCATCCCCATCAACTAATCCCAGATCAAAATGTTACTCCACCTATTGATCGCAATTTTGCCCCATTTTCTTATTATCTGTATGCACTTCCTAGTTCTCCAACCCTTCCAGAAACAAAACCCCAACCCTCCATTCCCACTCCACCTCTTCGACGACAAAACCCACCTCCACAAGGTTAAGTGTATGTTCATCAGAGCACAAAAAATCCCCCCCAAGCCCAAGAAAATGAAAAAGGGGACAGGTAACTAGAACTAGCAATCTCAAGGTAATTAACATACCCAGGGTCCTCCACCTAATGCACCTCAGGGACCCCAGCCTAATCGCGCAACAAAAGAATAGGGCGGATAGCCAAAGAAAAACAAGGGTATTCGTATGAACAAAATTTGTGCCTCTTATGGAATACATGGCCGTTATACTCATAAGTCTCCCCTTTTTACCTCAAATGCATCAAGTATGGGAAGCTCATATGGTTGCTTCTAGATGACCATAGCCCATAGCTCCTCCTCCCCCTCCTTCTTCATCACAATTAGCATTGCTTACCAATCCTTTTCCTTACCAAGGATATCTTGCTACTCACCCTACACAAGGTCAAGAAGCTACACCAACTCCACCATCTGGTCACCATAATTATCAGATTCTTAAGATTAATTCTGATGAGCTCAATATCAAACAAGTAAACCTCCAGACTCGATTGCGCCAATATGACAAGTCACCCACTAAGTCAACGACTGAATCCCAACTCCAAGTTACCACTAAGCCTCTGCCATCATCCAATGGTACCTTATAGATCCATCCACATAAGGTAGAGGTTATTCCCAAGATCCCCAAATGTCCATTACATTGAAATGTTGCTTCTACTAAAGCCGCCCATACGTATAGAATAGTAGATGACTTGTTGCACTCTCATGATGCCATGTTAATGTTGGAAGGCCTCCATACACACCCATACCAATGGAAATAACAATACTCTACTTTGGGGACTATGGATACCCAAGATGATGACATGATTGTCTTTCATATTGACAAGTTGGAAAATCCTCCCCTACCTTCATTCGTTGCATTTCAAAAACCAGTCTCCATTAGAAATGCCATTGTTTAGTGGTGTATTATAGATAATGCTACCTCCACCTGAGTGATGGCTACTACTATTTGGAAGTGAATTGGTTCCCCATATTTATCCCTACCCACCATCACTCCCTGTGCTTGGGATGGTCATCCTTCACAACCCCTTGGCTTATATTGCAACTGTCCAATCATTGTTTCCAACAAGACTATCTCAATTGATATTGAATTCATCGATTCCCCCTTAGATTACAACAGCCTTTTGAGTCATACTTATACCTATGCTATGTCATTTGTCACATTTTTAGTTCACTGTAAGATGTTATTTCCACACAATGGAAAGATCGTCATCATCAATTAGTTGACGTACTATGATCCAAAATATTAGACTTCACCTCAGTACCACATCTCATCCATGACTGACAATAACATTGTATTTTCCCTCACCAATCTCTCCTAGAGTCAACAAAGATTCCACTTTTCTTGGTGCTTATTATGATCCACCACCTACTCCTTCTAAGCCTATCTCATCTGGTGTTTATATGCTGCAAGCATCATGGGCCACCCACAAATGGTCTGGTATATTTTCACAACAACCAGCACCTCTGCAACTTATTTTTCCCAACTCAACTCAACCTTCTGGTAATGCTCCTCAATGACCATTTCCTTTTGCTAGTATCTCTCCTAATCCTTTTCTGCCTGAAATTGTTCCCCCAGGTCTTAACCATCTTAGAGAAGTTACCCCATGCCACTATCCTTTTTATCATATATCATTCTTATTTCCACCCCATGGAGTTTATTATATGCCTATTATGGATACGTTGACTTTACCTAACATTACGTTGGGGATCCCAGTCTAGTACATTGATCCTCCTGCAAACATTCTCCCCAATTAACTCAAACCTTACAATGCTTTGACCCTAGTCCAACTTGTTATTACTACCCCTTCCTTTGCATCAGTTCCAAAAAAACCTCAATAGGAACCTACCACTATTGTGAAATCATGTGGTGTGGGTGGGCAAATCCAAAAAGATGGGACCAATTACAAGGAACCCCCAACAACTCCAACTCCACCTAACCCGCTAAAGTGAATTCCTCCATGTTCTTTGTTTGATGTTGTGACCCACGCCACAAATAATTGTCCTGAGCTCCCTCATATCAATAATGTGGTCTTTGATACCCTCCATGATTCAAACATTCCTGAGGTCCATGTGACCTTACCTAAGTCAGCTAAGAAGAACCACTCATTATGCACAAATCACCCCTATTCTTTCTGTGATAATTATGGCCATTATTCTCATCACTGTCCCTATCTCAAATATTTTTATGATACACTTCAAGTGCTTCACAAATTAGAGGTTGCTCGTAGTGATTCCACCTCTCTACTACCTACATATTTTGGTCCCTATCCTACATTGGAACAAGAGGTATCTAAACCACCCATCATGATCTCTCCCCCTAATATCGAGATGATGGATAACACCACTACCATTCTCTACCTATCATCATCCATGAGTTCAATTCATTGGAACTCCCTTCATGTATCATATTGTGATTTAGTTGAACCTTCTTCGATGAACACCCTGGTCTCAAGATTGGTAGATCTTCCATCTGCTATTCATATGTCTACCAACCTTGACGATGCATATGTGAACCTTATCCCTCATGAGGATCCCTCAGGTAGCTATTCTTCATCATGTGGTCTCTCTTCCTCTAGTCCCCCCATCTTCCATTATGATGAAGACATCATGGAAGCCATGACCATCCCTAATTATCCTTGGGATGATATGCATACTTCCTTCAAAAGCAAACACATGAAAAATATGTTGTGGAGTCAAAATACTTCATTCCTGGTGAATTCGATTGGTTTCGAAATCCCATTCTTACACTAGATGCTTTTGAAGAAGGGAATATGGCTAATATTTCCCCTACTATCAAAATCCACATTTCAAATAATGTAGGGATCAAATAAAATATCATCTTGGGGGCACAATGCACCTAGGAAGAAATTTATTATTACACCAAGTTATTTAAATAACTCCATGATGTTTTTTCGTGGTCTTATTCTAAAATTCTTGGAATTGATCCCGCCATTATTGAACATCGTATCGACAGTTGGCCTGATGCCATCCTTGTCCACCAAAAGAAAAGGCCTATCCATTCTTACGAATGTGAATCTATCAAACTTGAAATCAATAAGCTCAAGTAGGATGCTTTCATCTATCCCATTGAATACACCACATGGGTGTCCAATCTAGTTCTCGTTCTCAAGAAACAAGGCACCATTTGTTTCTACACAGACTTTCACAATTTTAACAAATCTTGTCCCAAAGAAAAATTTCCCATGTCGTTCATAGAACAATTCATTGATGAGTGTGAGGGACATTAGGTCCTCTCCTTTATGGATGGATTATTCAGATATAACTAGATAAATTTGTTATGACAATTATCTTAAAACATACTTCACTAGTCCATGGGGAAGTTTAACTTATAAGGTCATGCCTTTCAGTCTAAATAATGATGGGGCCACATTTCAACATGCCATGTCCTACTGTTTTCACAACCTGGCTCATATTTTCCTCACATATCTAGACAATCTCACCGCTTCTTCCAAACTTCAATCGCAACACCTTCATGATTTGCATACTGTGTTTCTTCGATGTTGCAAGTATAGGATTCACCTCAGCCCCCTTAAATGTGTCTTTTTCATTCCTGCCAATTGACTTTTGGGCTTCATTGTTTCCAAGGATAGTATCACTCTTGACCCTCTCAAAGTTCAAGCCATTCTCAAACTTCCTTTGCCTTGTACCCTTCGCCAATTACAAATCCTCTAAGGAAAAGATAACTTTCTTCGTAGGTTCATTCCTAAATATGCTAGCTTGATGCATGGGTTTCTCAAAATCCTTCAATCTAACATTCCATTTATTTTTTATAATGAAGCTCAACAGTATTTCAAAGCCCTAAAACCTGCTCTCACTTATTCTCCCTTGATTAGTACACCTAACTTTGAAAGGGATTTCATCTTTTACATCTTTGCATTAGCCTATTCAGTTGTCGGGGTCCTAATAGATAACAATGATGCTGAAAATGAGCATGTCATAAAATGTATCAGTAAGAACCTTAATTATCCCCCTATATCCTATTCACGAGAAGCAAAATTTGTGGTAGCTATTGTGTTATCTGTTCAAAATCCTTTTTATTATATCCTTACAGGTACCACCAAAGTTATGACCAATTCCAACCCTATGGCTTTCTTGTTAAGTTGACGGATCATTAATAGGAAGTACGCTTATTGGATCATTATCCTTCAAGAATTTTGTCTCAATTTTTTCACACGCAGGAGTAAGAAAGGTTTAACCCTTAATAAATTCATTTCTAAATTTCCCACTGGTGTGACAGATCTGCCGGGAAATGATGATATTCTAGATTAACACTTGCTCTCCATTACCTTGAGTGACCCTTGGTATGGTGACATCCTTACCTATATGCAAACTCATAAATTTCCCACCCACCTCACTCGTGATAATCGATGACATATTCGACATCAATCCCCTCACTACCTCCTCATCGATGATGATTTATATCGTCGTGGTGTCAATATTGTCCTCTGTCGTTGTCTCGCCCACAGTGAAATTGAGCAAGTTCTGAATTCTTTCCACTATGGTGCTTGTGGTGTTCACATCTTTGGGATGGACACTATCCAGAAAATCATGTGTGTCAGTTACATCTAGCCTTCTCTCTTTAGTGATTATATTGAGGTAGTCAAACACTATCCCAATTTCCTGTTATACAACCCTAAGGCGAGAGCTCCACCTGCTCCCCTCCATCCTTTCATCGTAGTCCGTCCTTTCTATAAATGGGCTATTGACTTTATGGAGTGTTGACCCCCATGTGCTAATAACCAAAAATATATGACCTTGGTCATCAATTATTTCACCAAATGGGTTGAATCCATGCCAACGTTTAATAATACTATGGCCATTGCAGCCCTCTTTTTCTTTAACCATGTTATCGCTTGAATTGGGGTTTTGTTACAATTGATATTTGACCATGGTTGTCACTTTTAATATGAGATGTGTCATGAGCTATCCTCTCTGTTGGGCATTGAACACCAATATTTGTCATAATATTTCCCCCAAGGAAATGGACAAGTTGAATTTTTCAACAAAATACTTAATAATATGCTTCAACAGACGGTGAATAAACATAAGACCAACAAGAATTTAATTCTCTTCCCTTCTTTATGGGCCTATACAACTTCTGTAAAAAGTTCCATCGGGTTCACTCCTTTCCATCTTGTTTTCGGAGCGAAGGTGGTATTACCAATCAAGTGTGAAATCTCCTACCTCCACCTTGGCATCGAACACCTCCTAGACACCTAACCTTTAAAACAATGACTTATCATGCTTAAGCATGCCAATGAATACTATCGTGTTTCTTTGCAAACCATTGAAGCAGCAAAAAATCACACCAAAGCTTAGTATGCCCAAATATTCCATCCTTGTACCTTCCACGAAGGTGACCTTATTCTTGTTTATGGCTAAGCTCATGATGTCCTAGGGCATGGAAAGTTTGAACCACTATGGTTAGGACCTTACATCATCCTTAACTATTTAGGCAAAGGGGCATACCTTTTAGAGGGTCCAGAAGGAGAAGTCGTTCCCAACCCTTGCAATCCACTTTACCTCAATAAATTTTACCCATAGCATTGCCCATTGAAATGCATGTATCTCTTTCTTTTTTCTTGCATTTATCTATTTTTCATTCCCCACCATCTTATACATTCTCTTCTTGCATCTTTCATATGGATCCATCATCTAGACCTTATATTGGTTATGCCGATGGTGCAAGCAATTTCACTAGGAGGCTAGCCTTGACAACTTGGGCCATTTCCATCCCATTGCATTCGTCAGTCCGCTCCAATAGCATTTGCATTGGATCTGTGACCAATAATCAGGTTGAATATGATGTTGTGATAGATTTGTTAGCTGATGCCCTTGATAGTCACATCCTTCACCTTCATGTTTTTCTTGATTCCCTGCTACTTGTCATGCAATTGAACAATTGTTATCATGTGCATAATTGTGTCCTAGTTAGAAAATATCTACAAGTTAAGATTTTGGTGTGTGAATTTGAATCCATTTCCTTCAGTCATGTTCCTAGAGCCCAAAATCACTATGTAGATACCATTGCAAATAATATTCTATATTGGCATTTATCACATGCATATACAAGAAGACATCCATAAACAAATGGTAAACCACAATTGTCACACAAGATGCATAACCATAAATATGTATCTTAATACAATGTTTAGAGTCCACTGCTCTACATACATCCAGCATGCTCATTCACATGTTACCACAAAATATAAATGGGAACCCACATGTCCCTATGCCTAATGAATATCATCTGGAGGTTCCCAAGCCAATGCCTCCACCCAACTAGCCCATATGCCTCGTATTACCTAACCAGCCATAGAAATGTATCACATGATTACTTGCCACTGTAAGGGAAGACCAGTGCACTCAACTATATGTCTACATTATAAATCATGCTACCCATGCTCTGTCACCCGAGTCAGTAGCACATTGAATCTACGTCATAGATCCTCTAGTAGAGCATCACTACCTGATCTCTGTTTTGATATGACCCCACACTGATTTGTAACCCTAGGCATTGCAACTCATCAGGTGTATCTTGCCATCCTCACTGGTGCTATATTTACATACCAAAAAATTAAGAAATCAGTCCCACATACACATATTTCTTAAACTATAAATGCATAAACTATATAGGAACTTTCACTTACCATCTTGATCCCATTCTCGTCCCAACGGAAGAGGTAAGTCAGGATCCCCTTGATATGTCATTCCAGTATAAAGAATTTTTATTATATATAGTGACATCTGGTCCCAATGTGCAAAAGCATTAGGTCAGAAACTCATTTGACTTTCCCTCCTCCACCTCATTGTTGTAGGTACCCCAAGTGGTGGATCATGGGCTCCTGTGGGCCCGTATTGCGGATATGTACATGAGAATAGATAGTGGTGATATGCTCAAAGAATAATGAGAATAACACTCTGCTATAAAGGAAAATGACCTCCTCATCAGCTCAAAGGAGAAAGATAGTTTGGGTGAATATAAGACCAATTTCATAGGTCTATTTTCTAGGGCAGTGTTCCCTAGGAACTAACAAGAAGATTTATAACGCTCCCCATGCAGGAGCCAAGGGTGTTAGCCCTTAGGGTAACTCATTTTTTTGCCTTAGGGATAGTGTTAGTCAACGTTTGTGAGATTCCAAAAGTCAAATAAGCGAGTTGACTAAATAATATCCCAATTTTTACTCAAATATCAGCCTGAAAAGCATGAAACATCTACCATCGGCCTGTCTAAGGATATCACCATTTCTAATGGAGTCTAACAGAAGGGGAAAGAGAAATAAATCAAGGAAACATCCTATCCTTTTCCAAAGGGAACTCATGAGAGAGTTGGCAAGTAAAAGCCTCTCATTCTATACATTGGAGGCCTAGGGCATTGTAAAAGAGGTCGAAAAGTCAAAGGATTGTCAACTAATTATCGAAACTTTGTATGAGATATAGTTGTTTACCAAGAGGTTAAGAAGAGAGAGAGAAAGGAGTTGGAGGATTAAGGGAAGCTTGATTCACCAAATGGTTGTAACCATCCTTTCCTATTAATAATATAGAGCTATAGATGTGTTGTCTAATCTATGGTGTTTATATTGTGTTATGTTACATGTTGATACAATTCCATAGTTATGAGTAGCTTAGATGCATTTTATTTTACATCTTGATATATTAATGTCTTGATTATCATATTTTATATGTTGTAGTATTACTTCTTGTCTTATTTCTATTCAGGTGTTGATCTAGGAGCTAGTAAAGAGGTCTTCCACTCTGCTACATTGGGTTCTCCAACCAAAATGCATCACGATATGAGGTAATCTCTTCCCTCTTGCTTTTAATATTATATATTAATATGGATATGTGTATTCTTATTTGTGCCAACTTGAGTTAATCTGATCTATCTGTGAAGGATCTCGGGAATATCCTTAAGTGTATTACACCCACAACCACCTATGCATTAATCCTTATAGTAGAATTAGTGACTCCACTAGGGACTATACTTAGTTCCCAGTTTTATCCTACCAAGTTCTTGGATCTCTATTTCTTCGAAGCCCTCATGTTCTTCTTGGTTTCCTTTTAACTATTCAGGACTCTACAATACCCTCCTCACTATGCTCAGCCTTTGTTCTGACGTTGAAAGACTTCATTTATAACTTCTTCCCCCCTAACGCATCCCAGTAGTGCAACCAAAGAGTTATAACTCTTGGCTGGATTGCAGACAGAGCATTAATCATGTAACTAACTCTTTGTACCCTCTCTTGAAGTGCATTAGCCAGCCATATCTTGATGAGCGGCTAGTTCTCTCAACTCCTAGGTTTGGGAAGCTACGTATAGTCTATTCAAGGATCTGCAGTTTTGCACTTTTTTTTGGTTGCTTGTTTCCTCAACATTTTTTATTTTTTATGAAAATAGCTAAGTTATTATGTTTTTCATAAAAAGAAAATAACAATTTGTTTAAAGTTTTTATGTTTAGTTGGTTAGATTCTACATTTCTATACTTGTTTAGTTGTTAGAGAGTTTTTCATGTTTGCAAGTTGTACTTTTTTTTATTGCACTGGATGCATGGTGCTGATTGATGTATAAATGATTCTCTCCTTGTAGAAATAACTCATTCATTGAATTAAAATTGGAAATCATTTTATGCATGGTTTATGTCATAGTCCCACAAAACTCCATACGTCAACACCACTTCTGAAGACATTAATAAAGTACATTTAAAATATATCTTATAATAAAAGAAATCAACAAATCTTTGTTGAGTATACACATATATTAGTCTAGGCTAGGATATTGGGCTAGGAAGTTGTGAGTTAACTTCACGAGATCATCAAACTGAGACTAGTGTCATTAAAGAGGGGAAATCCTACTGCAATCATATTATCCAAGACCGCTCCAATCAAAGCAGAGTTAAATGTGGGAAATCATTAGAATGTGAGAGAAGGTATCCCACCTTCTATTTCATATCCATTTAGTATTTTGTTGATCGAGTATCCCTTCAGGGATATCAAAGTTGAGTCGAGGACTTAGGTATATTGCCCACACAACATATTTTCTGTGACCATGTCATCCCCTATAGTGTCTTTGATTTGAGGTAACCATAGTGGCCATACATTTTAGGGATGAACACAAGGTGACCGGGGTAGGTTTCCCTAGTACCTAAACAGATGAACCTACTTTGTCCTTAGTTTTTGGGAGGGTGCTTGCCTTCATGAGAGTACTTGGCCCCTTAATCTAAGGTTCGAGCGAAGCTCAAGAGTAATCATAACTGTACATTTGGTCATCTTTCTATTTTATCAATTGTGATATTAGTTTTCACCTCCAGCAAAGGGTGGTTATCAGAGAGAGACATAACCCCTACTTTCTGATTGAATTTTAGTATTTTTTATTTTTATTTTTTAGGTGTCGGTTTGTTACCACTGAGACTATAATCAATATCACTATAAAAGTTTTTGATAAAATATATCGGTCATCATGGCTACATATGGCCCTTGTCATCAATCTCAGCATCAACAAGGTCTTCCTCTGTTGACTATGGAGGATCCATCGAGCCTTAGTGATCCAGATTACCCATATTCAAGTATTCAGTCTCTAATATCTAAAACCAAATCAAACAATACATCCCAGGACACAATACTATCAGAAGGATTTTTCATTCAAGGTTTTTTACCTCTTTATAATCTTCCCATCATTGATCCTTTGGGGCCGCTATTGATTCAAGTTGCACCTATGCCTACCATGTCTTCAGTTGTACCTACATCCACCATTCCATCAATGACTAATGGCTCATAGGATTTTGTTGACAACTTTGGTCTACCCTTACTTCCCTAGCTGATACTTAGTAATACACAAGTGATCAGAAACCTCGCTATCCAAACTATGCCAAGTTTGAGAAACTTAGTTACACATAACAAGAGTGGAACCCTATACATACCAATTTCTGCCCCTTTTGTTTTTGATCCTAGACCTTTGGGTAGCTCTCTAAATAACATTGTTAGATCGGGTCCCTTCAGTAATCCATTTGGTTGCAATCCTTTTTTTAGTTAAACACCTAGGTTCAAATGCCAAGGGGCACTATTCCCAACATGCACATACCGGCAGGACGAATTACGATTCCCCCTCCACTTATAGTACAAGTTGGATAGACATTAATTGAAATCAATCCCCCATATGTAAGTCATGTGCCTACGGCCAATTACGTGGCTTGCAAGATCCCTCAGCCTAGTCTTGGTCAATCCATTTCAGCACCCAATTCTAAACCTCATTTGAGTCAAGGGGGAAACTTTTTATCTTGGGGGAAATCAAGCTTATATCCCCTAGCCTAAAATCCCATATGGAAAACCACACTATATGATTGTTCCTTAAGGAAACTATTATTCAGTGAACCCTATGTATAATGTCGGGAACAATATGATGGACAGACCGCAAGGTCCCTCAATTCATTCTTCATCAGCCTGGTCAAACTCAGGGGCACCAAATACTTTTCCTTTTTTGGCAACACTCGACATCCCCGATCTATACAAACTAACCATTGATCCCATCTACAGCCCCTAATCTCGCATAAAATACCTGCCAACATCGCAATGTTTGAAGTAAAATAAGGGGATGATCCGGGTACACTTTTCACCACCTATCACCTATGGTGCATATCAAAATCCATGGTGGATGATAGTATCTGGCTCTGGCTCTCCCCCCGTACCCTTATTGGTAATGCCACCAAGTGGAACATTGAGTTATCACGTGCGTCATTTAGTACCTTCAATGCCTTGGCGATGGAATTTTTAAATAACTTTCAGCTACCCATCTGCTACAAATATGGGATAGAACTCCTTACTACCATATGCCAAGACACCTCCACACACATATCTGATCACATTCATGAATGGAAACATAGGTGGAGGCTAGTCAAAGCCCCCATTCCAGGTTATCTATTAGCTTATTAGTTCTACAAAACTATTTTTCCCCAAATTGACAAGGACGTTGCCTTAGGTAGTGCGGTCACTGAATACCAATCCATTCATCATGCCCAACACTTAGATTTGATTTATTCACAGTCTGGCATATTATATGAGCTAATCCCCAAAGCCCTTAGAACATCCAATTCTCCCACTACTTAGCAACCTGGCGTGCACACTGATGGTATTATCAGCGCTACCTCTGGGTTTCTTGTAAAACAACTTAGCATGGAAATTGCCTAGTTGTATGTTTATCCTGCAATCCAATCGACTACTCTTTCTACCAATGCAATAAACTCTGTGCAGTCTATAGAAAAAATTAGCGACAAGAATAAGAAGAATAAGAAAATGACCTCTCCTTATGAGGAGCAACCAACCAAGCAATCCAACTCGAAGAATAAAGTTGGTGCACCACCTAACAGTGGAAAGGACAAAGTTGTCAAGTTCCCTTGCAAAATATGTGTGGAGGACCATATGACACATCGATGTCCACATCTCCAAGAATGCATGGATCTTCTTTCTCAAAAGGAAATTGGTCATACGCTTGCGGTCCTACACAACCCTTTCCATGCTCAATAGCAGCAACATCTTATTGTGAACTCACCTCAACACCTGCAAGGCAACAATAGTGGTTCAAATGATCCTTCCTCTGGTGAAGGATCGTTGACTGTTTACACCTTTGAAATGGTTGATCTTCAAATGCGAGCCAAAACTTATGGAGCTCCAGTCACTAACACTCAAAATGCTACATTGAGTTTAAACCCATCATTGCACAATGATCTTCATATCGAAAGACTGATTGCTAATCTTGTAATTCACCACCCAAAAGAGGTAGTTTGTCACAGAACACAATACATCTTCAAGTGTTTCTAAGAACTATAGTATTGTAGAAGACTTGGCACAAGCTTTGTGAGCTATGTCTGCACTCGAAGTATTGCAAACTTGTATAGCACAATGAAAGGTTTTATTTTGTCAAATATTAGTGCAGTTGACCCTTAGGATTCCTTGCTATCAATATTTGACATGGAGAAATGTATATCCTCCCTTGCCCACAAGCTTGAATTTTAGGTGCAAATTTTTTCGAAAGACCAAGGTGTACATACAACTGTGGTTGACAAAGGCACTTAAACCTGCAACATGTCTACTTCATGTTGGCTCACCGTGGGTTCTCCATCCCTCTCTCCACATTGAATTGCCTTAAATAATTCGATGGCCATACATTCATCCCAAAAGGTTACATTTCCAACTACCCAATCACTTTGAGTAGGAAAATGATAATGGTGGACATTGAAATCGTAGATCCTAAACTTGACTATAATATGATTTTGGGCCACAATTGGAATTATTCCATGACTTCCATCATGTCTTCATTCTTTCACCTCATCCTATTTCCATTGGATGGGAGAATATTCATGGTGGACAAGCTGTGCTTTTGCACCCCATATTACTCCTCGTTACCTAGCGGAACCATACCTTTAGTGGGTGGCATACCTTACTCTTATGTCAGTATTGGTACTGGTCTTTTGAAGGGTTCTTCCTTGATGGCTTTCTTTCCTCTCCCACTTCCCGAGGTTTCACAAATAGTTTCTATGGTCTCCACCATTCCTCCTGACCCAACCAATCCATGGTTCCTCCAAGCCCCTTGAGACATTAACTCTTATGGAGAACAAATTTCATTGTCACCAGTCAAATTGGCTTATCAAGCCATTCAATCTACATCAAATTCTCCTCTCACTTTGGTCACGACCAATGGTACCGTATCCTCTCCCACAACTACTCCCTCTAACAATCTCCTCAATCAAAACCTACCTTCAGATGAAGCTATTCGAGAGATCATGTGTTTAGAGGAACAACCTTGGCAAAAATCTCACCATCGTGTTTTGATATCTAATTCAGACATGACCCCTGTAAACATCTTGTCCTTTGAACCATGTAAGGTTGTCCCCTCGAGTTATATGCCCACTCAAACTATGGATTTGAAAGGGAACTTGGGAAATCTTTCAAATACTATGCCCATTTCTCTCTTTGTCAAAACAGGTATCATGGAAAGCATTCATATTGGAGCTAACTACAATCCTGAGGAAATTACGAGCATCACCTAACCTTTTAAGGACTTCCATGATGTTCTCCCTTGTTATTATGAGGAAATTCATGGCATAGACCCTTCTATTTTCAAGCGTGAGATCAATAAGAATTGAGCATTCTTTTTATGGCATTTTTCTTGCTCATTAATATCAAAAAACCTCGAGTCTCCTTTGGGCTCAATAAACTACTACGAAGAAGCTTAATCATTATTTTATGGTATTTTTCCTGCTTGTTAATCCAAAAAACCTCGAGTCTCCTTCTTTGGGCTCGTTAAACTATTGCAAAGAAGAAATGAGAATTCTTTATAGGGATGTTTTCTCACTCGTAAAATTGAAAAAAACCTGAGTTACTTCTTCAGGCTCATTAAAATCTTATGAAGAAGATCTGAGAAACTCTTTCTCTCTTTTTCTAGCTCATTAAATTGGAAAATATAGTTTGAGAATTCTTTTTAGGGACTTTTTCTCGCTCATAAAATTGAAAAATCCCTAAGTTACTTATTTAGGCTGGTGAAAAACTTATGAAGAAGCTCCGAACATTCTTTTTAGGAACTTTTTCTCACTCGTAGAATTGAAAAAAAAATTGAGTTTTTCCCTTCTTCGAGCTCATTAAATCTACGAAGAAGGCATGAGAAGTTATTTTATGTCTTTTTCCTTGCTCATTAAACTAAAAATGATATATTGATTTTTTTTCATTTGGCTTGTTAAAATTTGATGAAGGTCTATTGAGTTTGTCTTTGTGTGACTTATTAAAATTTCATGAAAACTATCAAGTTTACTCTGTCCCCTCGTACTCATAACAAAATGAGGAAAACATCTATTGAGCATAGATTTATCATTTTATGTAGACTCAATAGACTAACTTACGGAAAAGGAACTGTGCCAGGTATACTATTAAACCTTTGTCACAACCGGTTATCAACTATGACAAAGGGACCCCCCTGGAGTTTCTCTTTACGATATTTTCTGACTCTCTAAATATGAAAAGGCCACTGAGTTTACCCATCTAGACTTGTTAAACTTAATCATATGGGTGAAAGTTAGACAACACAATGGCTCTATGTCTTTATTTGGAAATATTTTTTGGTAGTAGTCATTCCCTTGAACATGGATCTCCCTCAGCAAAACCTCCTTTTTGTCAGCCTCTCTCATAAACCTTACCAACCTATGAGTTTATCCTATATACTCCAATGTTCATGTATCCTTGAATCACTGTATCCTAACACACTTTCGTGTTCAATAGTCTAAAGCTTCCTAGTTAACCTTTGTGTCAGGCCTTCTATTGTTCAAGGGATTCCTTTATCCTCTACTTCCTGTATCAATTGCTACTCATATACTTCCATCATGCCCTCTATCTGTTTAACCCGTTGCTCAAAATTATCTTCAAAAATAATCATTCTTGTCCCATTTTAGGTCGACTGATGTAGGACACATTATTTCCTACCTTTTGATATGTGTCTTCCTATCGACTTCAACACTCTATCTAGGAAGAATATCCAGAGACATATCAGTGCCTTGGAAGTTCAAGTAATTAGTGGCATGTTACCTTGTGATTGATTGGGGTTTTTCATTATTGGCTCCCAGATGAATGATTATACGAGTCTTCGATGACAACGTCATTATTCACACTCACTAGATTGCATTGTGCATCTTGGAGACCATCATCATTATCGGTGGCCATCCTTGCATCTGTTAACAGTTTTCATTATTGACTTGTAATCTCATGATTTTTCACATGTTCAACCTCAACACCTTTATTCACATGTGTTGAAATATGTTGTTGAGATAAAGTGGTGATCTGCTATAGGGATTAATGCATAGGTGGTTGTGGTTGGAATACCCTCAAGGATCTTCCTGAGATCCTTAGCAGACAAATCAAATTAACTTCAGCTGGCACAAAGAAGCATATACATATCCATACTAATGTATGATATTCAAAGCAGGAGGTAAGAGATTACCTCAGATCTTAATGCAATTTTGATGGAGAACCCAATATAGCAAAGAGGAAGACCTCTTTTCTAGCTCTTATATCAACACCTGCATATAAACAAGACAAGAATTAATACTACAACATATACACTATGATAATCAAGACATTAATATAAAAATATAACAAATAACATGCATGTAAGCTACACATAAACTACGCCATTATATCAACATGTAACAAAACACAATATAAACACCATAGAGTAGACAACACAATTACAGGTCTATATTATTAATAGGAAAGGATGATTACAACCATCTGGTGAATCAAGCTTCCCTTAATCCTCCAACTCCTTTATCTCTCTCTCCCTTCTTAACCTCTTGGTAAACAAATATATCTCATACAAAGGTTCAAAAATTAGTTGAAAATGCTTTGACCTTATGTCCTATTTCACAATGCCCCAAGCCTCCAATATATAGAATGAGAAGCTTATCCATGGAAACTCTCTCATGAGTTTCCTTTGGAAAAAGCTAGGATTTTTCCTCGCTTTATTTCTCTTTCCCTTTCTATTAGACTCCATTAGCAATGGAAATATCCTTAGACGGGTTGAAGATAGATGTTTCCTACTTTTCGGGCTGACATTTGAGTAAAAAGTGGGATATTATTCAATCAACTCACTCATTTGACCTTTGAAATCCCACAAAAGTTTAGTAACATTGTCCATAACACAATAGAGCGAGTTACCCTAGGGACTAATGCCCCTGTCTCATGCATGGGGAGAGTTACCTTGGAAAATAGGCCTGTGAACTTGGTCTTGTCTTCAGCCAAATTGTCTTTCTCCTCTGAGCTGATAAGGAGGTCATTTTCCTGTATAACACATTATCCCAAAATAATAGTTACCATTGGTCCTCCACCTGCATAGTGTCAACTATCATTTCAATGACAACAAAAACATATCCCCCCCCCAGTGATATGGTGGAAGGCATGACTACCCAAGATCGACAACACCATTGTTGTTATGGCTCGTGTCTCAAGCATCTCTAGGTTTCTGATTTGAATGGTCATGCCCTTTGCATGAATCCTTGGTATAGAGTCGTGATAAAAAAGCTCACCTATATGCCTCCCATGAGTCAGCATTCGATGTATCGCCCCCACTACCCCCAGGGGGAACAAACCTATAAGAAAATATATGTCATAGATTGTGATCTCGATCCTGTGCCCCTGTCCTACAAAGGTCTCCTGATCTGGGTCCCAGTAACTCACTATCCGCGATAATAATGGCTCCCTAGTCCTCATCGAAGGGTTATCTAGGAACTTTAGCATGCCATACCATGTCAAAATCCCTCTCACTGCTTGATTCCCCTAACTCACAACATGAAGAGTCTCCAAATCTCATTCTAGAAATACAACCTTTAGCTCTACCATACATACAAAATACCATTATGTTTTTTCGGTTCAAAGTCAAAGACATGCATGTCTATTTCTTAGCTTCATCTCACCATATACTGCTAATCCTACTTCCTCTCAACCCAAAATGTAGTTTTTTCCCTCAAAACTTGACTTGAAACACTTATCAGCCTAGTTTCTATGTTCCAGAACATATAATAGGGCACTAACAGTGTATTGTGACTGTGAGGATAATAAGGGATCCCCCACAGAGAGTTGAAGCCCTAATATGAACATCTAATCCACCAAAAATGATGAGTAATGTTAGCCCACCTACCTCTAACTTGAAGATCCTGATTATGATGGTTAGTTTGTCCACTACAATCTCCATAAGATTTAGGGCTTTCTCTTCCTCTCCAAATTCCCCACAACTCACTATGCAAATGAATTTGATTTGGGGGCAACAATCATTCTATAGGAAAAACCTAATTTTGTGTTTCCCACTGGGACGAAAACATAGCTCCATTAGATGAACCATCAACACCATTGGAAACCTCTCACTGAGTTCTATAATGGGTCTCCCTTTGTTTTTAGCAATTTGACACTTCACCAGGAAGCCAATTTTTGCATGAGGTCTCACTTTGCAACCTCTTCAAATCAAATTTCTTCATTTAAGCCACCTGTATTCTATTACCACTTTACCTTTGCACTAGTTGACTCATGTGTCTAGTTTTGTAATGAGTAACCATCATTTACTCATGTTTTAATGGTCGCCTCTGGGCCTCCTCCGTGTGGAAGCATAGTTGAGTCACCCTTGTATCTATGGAGTCTATTACAAGTCCCCTTCAGTCTAGCTATAGTGTTCCATACATATGTGTGCCACATCCACCCCATTATATTAATATTTTTCCTCCAGCTCTACTACTCTATCTTTGCCAAATCCTAGTTTGAGTTATTATTCGTCCCCTCCAGAATCGAGTCAATCGCTACGAGGTCAACCATACATATGATGCTCTAACAAGGGAAGTCGTTAGTCCACCACTCATCTTATTTCCTTCCATCATCATCCCTGGTGTCAGTCCATCAGTCACTCTACTATGGTACCTCATACCTTTGTTAAGGATTCCTTATTGCCTCAACTTTGGGAGGCCCTCTTTTGTCGACCTCAGCACATTTATTCTAGAAGACTAGTCTAGGGAGCGATGTATCTTGGTTCTAGCTTTCATCTTTGTTTGGTGCCTTAGATCAAGCAAAGGGAATCATCATTTCCCTTTGATAGGATTATTTCTCATATGCTCGATGCAAACTCATTATTGCATGATCGAGAATCATACACTTGATGGCTCGATGATTAGGGTGATTTTCCCTGTGATTCTCAGGTGTTTGTGAGATGTTATAGATCTCATGAGAGTGTGGACCTTCAGATATCCACCCACATGCATTGATGTCCACCGATGTTGATCCAGCCTTAGATGTAGTTCTGTAGATGTGATGGGTTTGGGTCCTGCTGCTTAGAACACCCACAACATGCGTGTCCCATTCAGATGATCCATTCAAATCTTCAGAGCCCTTTCCTATTCAACAGGGCTTCTTTGGTGGCAATCCCCCCTTGCCATGTCATATTGAGTGGCATTATGTCTCATGTACTCATATGTTATTGTAGTCAGTCTTCGCTTACGTACTTCCAGGCACATTATGTAAATTGTGTTAGGTTCCTATACCAATAGGTTTCATCTTTCATGATTGACAATGGAAGGGATAAATATGTTCATCATTGCAGGCTGCAAAGGTTCCATATTTTGTATACATGCTACAAAAATTAAAAAATGAGAAGAGGGTATGCCTTAAAGGAATAATCAAAAGGCAAGAAAATCAAGTGGTCAAGAGAAAAGTGAAAATGAACCCCAAACTAAAGACCAGGAAAGTGGCCAGTCAAAATGCAACTACTAGCTTATTTGGCAGTATCATGTTCTGCAAAAACTGCTGCTAATCAAACTTGATGGATGGCCCAACAATCTAAACTGGACCATGCCATGGTTAAATTTCTTGCTGCAGAATAGAGAATGTTCCCTGACCAAACAGCTCAAGATTGGCAGATGACTAGCTAGGTAGTGGAATAAAGGTGCCCAACTGCTTAATCTGGGGCCTTGGAAGAAATAAGGGTAGGTTTTAAATAGGAGGGCAGTCAAAAGAAAAAGAGGAAAATCAAGGCCTGCTAATTCAAGTGCACCCACTTTAATGAAGAAAAAATGTTAGGATTACTAGGATGGGTAAGTAGTGCAAGGTTGCAGAAATGGAGAGCCATCACCAATTGGCCTATTAAGTGCAAACACTTATGCCACTCAGGGTATTGGCATCAAAAGAAAAGAGTGGAGGACAAGCATTGGAAGCATGTCTAACCTCCCCATTTCCCCCAAGCTTCATTTTACTAACACTCCCAGGCACCTTGAAATCTACTCAGGTGTCCAGTTCCACTTCATTGCATCACAAACTACTTGGTCAAGCCATGAAGTGCAAACATGAAAAGAAGCCACATTTTTTGTGTAAAACATCTTTTTTATCATCTCATTTATCCTCAAAATCCTAAGTTAAGTTTTACCTATTAGAACTTAGCTTTACCCCTTCATTCACCTCACAAAATCATGTTAACCACTAATGTATTATGTAGCTCCCTAACTCCCCCCTTTTTTCCTAATTCTATTAGAATCTATGAAAATCTCCCAAAAAATATCTATAAATACCCTCCCCCTAGCACTATAGCTATATATCCCTTCCTTGGGAAATATTAACCCACCAAGGGTTAGTATTAACCCTCAAGCATCCTAAAACTATGGGATTTGGCAAAAAAACTATGGTTAAAAGTCAAAAAATTAAAATCCCCACCCTTGCTAGAACCCTTTACCCCTTTCCGCTCTCTAAATTGTGTTTGTAATGTTTTTTTATTATTATTAAAACATTAATAAACGAAAAAACCCAAAACCTAAATTTCCTACCCCCCGCGCCCGATTTTAATTAAATTAATTAATTTATTGGGGCGGGTCCCCACTGCATTTAACACGCCTAAATGGACCAATGGAGGTCCATTTAGGCAATTTTTGAACAAGTTGAGCTATAGATGTGGCTCATGTGGAAATACAGAGAGCCAGGACAGCCCTAGGAATAATGCCCGAGCAGGCCACCAGAATGATTCATTTCCTCAATAACCGCAGTAGAGAGGAACTGGCAGCTCTAGAAATAAGCAACAGAACAGATACAATCCTCACAGCCAAAAAGGTACTGACCTTGAGGAATTTTACTCAAACTTTGGAGAGGAAATGTTAGGAGATCAAGGTAGAGATAGATGAATTTAGAGCAAAAATGACTATACTACAGGACAAAGGACTGCCAAGCCTAGTGACTGGCACAGGACAGCTGCTGTCATATAATCAGTATATGACAAGGATCAACAATGATGTTGAAAATCAGATAACAGCATCCAGCAGCTCCACAGAAGAAGCGGGGCCTCCCTCTGGGCAGTCTCTCTATGACAAGCTAGAAAATCTGTTCTTTATTGAACATGAAATAAATCATCTGTTTGAGGTCCCTCCAAACTTCTACAGACATAGAGAGGCAGATGAAACACTAGTGAAAATGAGGAGGCATCAGCTACCTCCAGCTGATTGGTGGCAAGCAATGCTGGAGATTTTACCCATATAATGCCACTATGCTTTTTGCCTTTTTTGAGAATAATCAAAGTTTTCAAGTCACGGTACAGGTCAGCAAACAGATCAGCACAGGTATCACAGGGAGCATCCGTACAGGTGACTCACCAACACACCTAGACAGCAGGCTCAATTAAACGCAGAGTTAAAGACACAACTACAGCCCACTTTCTAGAGCCATAAAGTCAAAGCTGTCTGACAGAAAGATAGTGGAAATCTCAGCATTAAATGCTATATTGATGTTTTCATTTACTTTTTGTAAGAGATTTGGTGGTGCAATTTATTGCACAATAACTCTCTACTGAGATATTTTGTACCCTATTTTTGTATATATATCCCCTCAGATAACGTATTGAGGGTCGGGTTGGAATGTAATTCTTTCTGAAGAGCTCTATTGTATTTTGAGACATTTTTTTTATAAAACAAATTGCTGGTGGAGATTTCTGGTTCCTATGCTGTCTGAAGGAGGAAATGAATAGTTATGTTTAGTTGCAAAATTCTTGTGTCATTTTCTGGAACAATAAGTTTCTATGAACTGTGTATATGTTTTCTGTGTTTTCCATAATTCTTATGTTTTCATAATCCTAGCAAATAGAGAAAAAGAATAGCCTAGGATTTGTTTTGAACACCCTATGCTCAATCTCTATTTCTAAATATGTTTTCTACTGGATTAGTCATGGATATGAATTCTTGATTGCTCATGTCTAAACTAATTCTGTCATGGTGAATATTGTTTTAAGAATTCTTAACTGCTCTTAAGCAATAATTTCGTTTTTCTCTGTTAGCATAGTGAAAGATTCTTAACTGCCTTTCACTCACTAATTCCATAATTTCATCAAAAATCTGATAAAATTGCTTCACATATGCCTATTTGGCTCTGCAGCAACATTCTGCCTTCATAAATCTACTTTCAGCAGCATAAATACCTCAACTCCATTGCCCAATGGAACAAACTGTCCTATGATCTGTATCTAAGTTCTATCTGAATTCACCAACCCACCAAATTCAAACAAAACAGTACACCATAACTAGCCTAAAAACATTCATCAACTAAGCTAAATTATAAAGAGAGAGCCCTCTCTAGTTGCAGGTAGGCTAGAACCTGTAACTAAAAGATTGGTTAGTGGTTACCTCGGTCGTATTCCCTTTAGGAAGCAGGGAACAACCTGAGTGATAACATCAATGGCGACTCCACTGGGGACTTATGTCAACATACCAAGTGAAAGGAAATAAGCTTCATGTTTAAAAGTCCTATCATAAGATACTAAGGAAAGAAAACTCAGAAGCTGGCTCCAAAGAAGAAATCTCGTTACACTAGGTCCAATCCTGACCCTAATCCCCCAAATATCTTTGAAAACCCCAATTTAATCCCCAAAATCTTAAAGAAACAAGAGCAGCTAGGGGAGCTCTCAGATTCAGATACAGAACCAAATCAGCAGAGCTATATTCCCACTCCTGTCAAAGCATCAGTTCACCCTCACACTATCCCTGCTTATCCTAGTTCTTCATCCACTTCTCAAGGTAGTTTCCCCACTCCTCCATCTCCAACACACCTCACTCCTGTTATCCCTATTGTGCCAGTTGTTCCACTCCTTCTTGTTGTCCCTTTTATCCCTGCATATATGGCTAGATATGCCCCTTTAGTCCTGCCTGCAAATCGAGGGGCAATGCCCCAAGACTATCAAGGAAAAATCACTTACTTTGATGGTACTGGTACTTATACAGCTCAGCAACACACTAAGAGGATGCAGGACTATTTTGAGAACTATGAGATAGATGATGAAGATGTAAGAATGAAAATTTTTGTGCAAAGTTTGACAGGGAATGTAAGGAATTGGTTTAGGTCTCTAGCTGCAAACTCTATATTCAATCATGATGCCTTATACCTAAATTTTTTAAACAGATGGGAAAAGAAGAAAGACCCTCTACACATACTGACAGAGTATGATAACTTGAAAAGGGTTCCTCAAGAGACAGTTCAAGATTACTGTGCCAGGTTCAACAATGTATATAACGTTATCCCTCAAAACTTGAGACCTCCTCCTGATCTGGCCTTGATCAAATTCCCTGATGGATTTGACCCAGACATGGCATATCAATTAAGAGAAAGAGCACCTCCAAGTCTTGCAGACATGCAGAATATAGCTGTAAGTATAGAGGAAAACCTGATTGCCAAGAGAACCAGAGCAAAAAATGAGAGAAGAATAACATTCAAAGAGGAACCCTCAACCTTTGACCAAAAGCTGGATGCAATCATGAAGGGTATGGAGAGGTTGGGAGATAGAGTTGAGACCATGGAGAGAAAGTCCTCTTGGGAAGGACAAACAAGCAACACAACTAGGAATCCCAATTTTAGAAAAAACCAAAACCCAAATGCTGGGAGAACTAGTCTTGATCAGAACATCAGACCTCCATTTCAAGAAAATTATGCAGAGGCCTCAACCACTAGTGAACAAATAGAGGATCCCCACATCAACTTAATAGATTTGTATAGTGAAGAACAAATATTCTTGACACAAGATGATCAACAAACCCAAGATTGTCAAAAAGCACAAGAGTACAAACAATTCCAGGAAAAATCAGGTGAGTCATTTGATTTCAGAGAAGGGTATGATACAGCAGTCTATGAAGTACACAAACAGTACAAACTAAGAAGTAGAACCATAGATGTACCTGAGAGTACCAAACAAGCAAACAACAAACAGCCCAAGAAATCCAATGACAAAGCTGGCTCAGCAGAGTCCTCAGATAAAAAACCCCAAAAAGAGGTTACAGTGGAAGATGTATCTGAAATACAACCTCCAGTAAAACCTACATCCAAACCACTTCTTCCAACAGAGAGTTTGGGCAAACCTCTAGAAAACACAGCCAACCCAAGCTTATCCCAAAACAATATACCTGTGCAGAACATGATCACCCAAAATTCAGCAGAAAAGGAAACATTTGCTGCTTATAATATAAAAGTTCAGATGGAAAAACCCTTCAACCTTGAAACAGAAATTGGAAAACTGAAAATTGCAATCCCTCTGTCTGAACTAGCTAAACATGAGGTCTTCAGACAACAAATTAATAGATCATTGAAAGTACCAGAAAATAAGGATGCAGTCAACATTCTGGATGACCAACCAGAACTGATTTTTGGCTCAGAAGTCAATGGCAAATCAGGGGATGGAGGAACTCCTCCATTCTATGTGAGCCTAAACATTCATGACAAAGTATTACACAATGCCATGTTTGACTCAGGGGCCTCTCATAACCTAATGCCTAAATCAGTAACGGAGAAACTTGGTCTAGACATCACCAGACCCTATAAAGACTTATTTTCATTTGATTCCAGCCAGATCATATGCTTAGGCCTGATCAAGGACCTCTGTGTGTCCCTAATCCAATATCCAGGAAAGACAATTCTGATGGATGTAGTAGTAGCAGACATTCCACCTAAATATGGTATGCTCCTGTCAAGATCTTGGGGTGCCAAGCTCCAAGGATCTTTGCAACTAGACATGTCATATGCCACAATTTTAGTCTTTGGCCAGCCAAAGAGACTGTATAGAGAGACACTCATGAAATATGTGGTCAGCACCGAAGATAAACCTCAAAATTTCCCAATCTACTCCATCCATTCTGATATGGACTCCTTCATACTATACAATTCTGATATGTGCCCCAAAACTGAGCTCAAGCCCCTGGAGACAAAGGAAACCAGGCATGTCAATGAACTATCCATTATTGCTGAACAACAGATCACTGATCTCATTAAAACAGCAGAGTCTGCTGACAAGTCACCAGACTTACCAAAACCAGACTTGCCCACTGAACAAATCTCCAAATCAATCAAAACTGGACAAATCTGCAAAACAATTGAGACCAATACTGACCAAGAAACCTGTTGGTATTTACAATTTGATGGGTCAGTAAATAAGCTTGGAGCAGGAGCAGGGGTATGGATACCTAATACTCAAAATGACCATGCTCTAGGTCATGCCTATAGGCTTAACTTTAGATGCACAAATAACATGGTAGAATATGAAGCTCTCCTACTAGGTCTCAAACTGATAAAAAATCTAGGAGTGACCAAAGTCTCCATATTGGGGGATTCAGACTTCATTATCCAACAGATAAAGGGAAACTTTGTTACAAATGATCCCAGGCTGAGGTCTTATAGGTTGGCTGTAACGGACTTGCTCAACAACTTCCTAGAATACCAGCTCACCAAAATACCTAGGAACCACAACTTACATGCTCACAGTCTGGCAACCTTTGCAAGTACCTGTAAGCTTCCTTTTGGGCCTAACCACCAATTCACTAATGAAATCAAACATAGGCCCTCTGTTCCAGACAATATAAATAATTGGCAAGTATTTGAGAATGACACTCAGATAAATAATTTTTTAACCATGAAGGAGGAATTTTCAAACTTAAACATTGACACAAGCATTAAGGAGGATCAAAACCAAAAGGATGAAATAAACACCAGTATATCAGCTGAAACAGCAAATAGGATATTACATCCTACAACCTTTGACCCTGCCAATGTGCAGAAGCTAAAGATAGCAGATCTGGATGAAATTAATGAGGAAGAAACATAAGTAATTCAGTTAAAGGACAATTTCTTGCCTACAGCTCTTGCTCCTTTAGAAGACATCTTTGACTCAAATGATCTTTCTAAAAAACCAAAGATGCAATCCATTAATGCAGAAATAGAGGAGTGTAACATTGGGACCACTAAAAATACCAAAATGATTAAACTCTTTAGAACCCTACCCCCTGATAAGAAGCCAAAATATATCAAACTATTCAAAGAGTTTCAGGATGTATTTGCCTGGAGCTATGAAGACCTTAAGTCCTATGATACTATAGTAATCCAGCACACAATACCCCTGAAAGAAAACCAAAAACCCTTTAAACAGAAGCTGAGAAGAGTAAATCCAGTACTTCTTCCCTTAATAGAGAAGGAAGTAAAACGAATGTATGAAGCTGGGATAATTGCTCCCATAAGGTTT
>APFE030689466.1:39836-85374 GCA_000404065.3 Pinus taeda | reverse complement strand
GGGAAGATTAATTTCCTAAGAAGATTTATTCCCAACTTGGCTGAGCTGATAAGATTGTTGAACAATATGCTTAAGAAAGATGCCAAGGTCAAATGGACAATCGAGGCCAAACAAGCTTTTGAAGAAATCAAGATAGCCTTGACAAAAACATTGGTGCTTACAAGCCCTGGTTTTGATAGAGACTTTATAATCTTCTCCTTTGCCTCTGAAAATACAATTGTTGTTGTCCTACTGCAGAAGGATGACTTGGGATGTGAAAAACCTATTGCCTTTTTCAGTAGAGCCCTTAGGGATGCCCCACTCAAGTACAAAATCATGGAAAAGCAAGCATATGCCCTGGCAAAAGCCATAAAGGATTTCAGAGTTTACATCCTATACTCTCACACAATTGCATATGTGCCCAATGCAGTAGTCAAAGATATCTTAACTCAAGAGGGAATGGAAGGCAAGAGGGGCAAATAGATTGCCAATATTCTGGAATATGATATAGAGATCAAACCAACAAAACTTATAAAAGGACAAGGGCTAGCTAAACTAATGACTGAGACTAACTTTCAAGCCCTTGACATCAATGAACTGGATAACGAACAGGAGATGGCGACTCCACAGATCAATCAAGCCTTTCTACAATCACCTTGGTATGCTGACATATGTTTTGTATTATTAAACCTGAAAGCTCCTCCAGGGTTATCCAGAACCAAGAACAAATTTCTAAAATTAAAGGCTGCAAAATTTTATATCATAGACAATGTTTTATTTTGGAAAATTCATGAAAGTGTCCTGCTCAACTGCCTAACTTCAGATGAAGCTGATAAGGTCCTTAGAGAATTTCATGCAGGAGACTATGGAGGGCACTTATATTGGAAATCCACAGCTGATAAAATCCTGAGGGCTGGACCACATCAGAAGCCTGGGATGCAAGGGAAACCACCAGGGCTATAAAAGATGAGGATATTGACTAAGTTTCTCAGAGGATGAGAAACACCTTCAGTAGGGGGTGATGATGAGCCTCATATATGGGTAATTATATGGGCTCATTTTACCTCCTAACCTAGTCAAATCAACCATCCTCTTAGCTTATTGTATTATTTTCTAATTATATTTATGCTTATAGAGTGAGTTGAGTTAGTTATGATGCCATGTGGTCTAACATGTATTTAATGTAGATTATTGATGGATTTCGAGGTCAAAGTCAAGGATCCAGTGGTCAAATGGAAGAAATAACTCAAAGTAGACAAAGGATAGGACTTATAGGAGGGAATCCCCCTCATTTACTACTCCTCACTTCGAATTCCCCTTCATTTAGCTCGGAGTAAAAGCAGCCGAATCATGCACTAGAAGGCAGCCGAGCAAGTGGAGGATGACTGATAGTTATCTCGAGTTTTGGGAGCCAAGACTCCCTGATTTTAAGGAAGTTGTTGGTAGCTTCAGATGTATAAGTAGAGAGGCCTAGGGCCTCACTAGGGTTAGATTTTTGCTTATATAAACTCTGCTCAAATTTCGAGCTTATTTTTTGTGTGACAGTTTCATGTAATCTTGTTATTTTTTGATAATAAAGATGGAATCATTTTTGAGCTAGCACTGAGTTACCTCAGAGGAATGAAGCTCTTGCGTTAGGGCCCAATCCAATCAGCCAAGCTTCTATTCAATTGTATTTGTATGCTTTACTTCAGTTGTAGATTAGTTTGCAGTTAGACATATTTCTTTTATGGTTAAGAATAGGATGCTTTTGATGATTTAGTAGTTTGCTTCCATTTGTGATTTCTGTAGCAGGTTAATCAGCGATCAGAAAAGATTCAAAAGGATAGAAATAGTGTCTTGGCCTCTCTTCCTCCCTCTGGGACCATGATTTGAGGCAAAGACTCTCTTGCTTCCCCAAACACACAGATTTTCCTCATTCATAGGACTTCTATTGTTTGCAGCCCTTTAGTATGTTAATAGTCCAGTTTTGCTTTGCTTCAAATCTCCTCTATAAAGTTCATTTCCTAATTTGCAATATTCCTCTTTCATTCTTTCCTTTCCTATAGCATTTTTCAGCATTTCCTTTCATAGATCATAATTTAGATCATTTTAATGCAAAACTCTGTTTTTCTAGATGCGCTCATTTCATTGCTTGCTTGATCTTCTTGGCTGATTGTCAGTTTCTATGCAGTAGATCTCTTCCAGTAGTAGGCTAGCTTGTCAGCAATCACACCCTCCATCTGATACATGCCCTATAGGTCTTCCAAACCTCACCTCAATTATGCCTTAGTTTCCTGCATTTTTCATAGAACTTTTTCCTCTCTTCTTGAGCAAACCCAATCATCTTTCTCTCTCCTAGTGGTTCATGGTAGACCATAGGTGCCCTAACACCTCCTTCCAACCTTCATCCACCTTTTCCACCCACTCTCACACCCTCAAAATAGCAGAAATTTCTCTCGGCCTCCTCCTATAGGCCTCCTGTAGTTTCCCTGTTTTCCTCCCGTAATTTCCCTGTGTCCTCCTGTAGTTTTTCCTGTGGGCTTTCTTTTGAAGGCTGAGTGTGGGAAAAGCCTCCAGAAGACCACCTAAGACCTCCTAGGACCCATCCACACCATCTTCCATCCTCCCAAGCTCCAAAACCACCCTTTAACACCACTTGTTCATTGCCACACTCACACACAATAAATTAGATGCATGATTGAATTCACATAAAAATTCAAAAATATGTTTTTTGCTTATTTACTTCCAGAAATAGCATGGTTAGATGTTGTTTTCTTTCTTGAGTAGGTAATGGCATTACTTTCATAGTTTTCATAGTGTTTTTGGCAAAAGTAGAATTAGCTTGCTAATTAGGGTTTACTAGGTCTTGCTTTACATTCCAATCTTTTTCCTTTCTGCAATTAGAATAGCCTCTGTAGAGTAATCTTTCTTTCCTTTCATCACACATAGAGCTTCTTCTGAAATCTATAGAAGTTGGCGTGAGCTCCTAGTGATCTCGTGTTGGTTGACCAAGTGACAACATGCAATGAGAACTAGTACTTGTGCATATAGCACCGACGGTTCCAAGTTTGTTATGAACTACCGGGTTGATAAAAGCAAAGTTGGCAGCCCAGGAGTTGCAACATTCTTGCTGCAATACTGGTGCTCACCACTTCATATCATAAATATTCATAAAACTATCCAATTTTTTAACTGCACTTTCTAGATCACCCAATGTAGGATTGATGTTATAAGTAAATTTAGCTTCATTGACCTGAATTATCTTTTCATAGAAAGTATATGTAATTTTCCATGTAGTGAAGTTTTGCATCAAAGTATTCTCATTTTTTTCAAATGGAACATATAACAATACTTTCTCTCTACAAAAGTTTCAATAGTCCACTTGTTTTTTGTACCTCAAAAATCGTATTATATGTGCATGTCATTTTTCTTATAATTTGACACAATTTTTTCAAGGAAAATGTGCTTAATATTAGTTGGGTGTTATATGTAGTAATCAATAATAGAGTGACACATTTTATCTTCTGAGTTATCAGGTTCTTGTTTCAGTAGAATCGATAGCTTAGGCACAAATGTCTGTTTATTTGGTGGAGATTTGTTTATGAAAATAGACTCTCTTGAATCGAAACTCATGACAATGAAAGCGATATATGAACAACTTGTTGTGCAAATATTTATTGGAGATTGAGTAACATATTTCTGAGTGTATGTATTATTTGTATAGCATCAATTTCACTTTTTTCATGTTCTTTGTGTATTCTTCTAAATGCATTTGTTATAGACTCGTCAACTTTGGTCATGTATGAGCTACAATATGATGCTGCAGCATATGTATTTAGCACAAATTGTGCATCTGTATTTGCATTCCACAAATGTGGAATTTCCTTTACAAAGCTATTGTTCCAAATGTGTGAAGGTTTTCGTTTTAGTAAAATTGTTGGCTGAGTTATTGAATATTAAATTACTCGAACATATTCATCTTTGGTTAATCCTATTTGCATTAATAACTCTTCGAAACTTGTTAACCTATCATATTTTGTTTTCTCCAAGGATGCAATTAGTAACTTTTATTTTTCATTAAGTTTTTTATCAACTACATTGATTGGTTTAATGATCTTTGTCATTTTCATTGGTGGCATAAGTAAATTGTATCTACAATTCGATGCCTTTCGATTTTTACAACTTCTTGTACGAAAGTTCTTGTGTACTTTAGCAAGTATTGAATCCAAATCATCAGTGTCATGTGTTACGTATTTGACCAAAAAGGTTTCAATTTTTGTATCTACTATCCTTTCCATATATCGGAGCATTTTATGTCCATAAAAATTTGTGTTCATGTTCATGTTCAAAAGAATAATCTGATATTTTTCCAAAGAACGTGGAATCATGACATATCAATTGCTTCATGGCATTTATTCTATGCCTATAATAACAAGTAGATGTGGAAGGATCTTTTCTTAACATGTAATAAATGTCATTTTCCTCCAATGTTTCAGTGTGATTATTCATTTTTCTACTTTTATACAAGTCAAGAAATGTACTCAATAATGGTTTCCACCGATGCTCTGCACTTGTAAATGTAACAAATAAATTTGGAGGGCCTAATTGTCATATCATTGCAAATATGTTTCTTTTGTTCTGTTTTAAGTAATCAGGGGAGATGTGAATGCTTTTTAAATCTATGTATCCAATATCATATTTCAATATATTTTCTAAATTTGCTTCGTACTTGACATCTTTTGTGAATAATTTCCTTTCTCTTAGTTGTCCTTTTCGTATTTGTATCCACATGCAAGACAAGGCTTTTTCAATTATTATTTGCATAGTTTTGAAAAACAATTTTTTTATATGAGATGAAAAATCACCTTTACCTTGCAATAGTTCCCATTGCACTATTTTCTAGTGGCTAAATCTTCCTATAATGTCATTGTCAGGTGGATCTACTTAAAACAATGTTGGAAAGTTCATTTCTTCTTCTTGTTTTTCCTTGAAAATTCCAAGAGGACATTGTCCTTCAGTTGATGCAATTTTAACAATCTTGTCTTGCAAATCATCAATGTGTTGCAATTATCTGAACCCATGTACTAATGTATCAGTAGGCCTTTCATTGTCTAATTCATTGTTTCATTATTATCACTATAAGTGTGTTCATTGTGCATATACCTATGATTGTATTGTTCAAGGACTTGACTCCAGTTCTTATTTATACAAATTTTCTCAGCTTTGTATAGAGTTCTTGAACATAGTTCCTTTAATGCTTTCATAACAATGTTTACACGTATTTTACCTGTTTGGTATGCATTTTTGTAATGTAATTGCCTTTTCAATGCAATTGCAATTGTTTTTGTTTCATTCACGATTAGTGCCAATGTTTTTTGTACAATATCCATATAGACAAGCACATTGATAATTGATCCTGTCAAACCCATTTATGATCATTTATAACCCCATTGTCTAATTTACACTAATGCAATTCTTAGTGATACAAGCCTCTACTCAAGTTATATAAGTGTACTTACAACTAGTAATGATGCGTTACATATTATTTGATCAGGTGTTGCAAATTGTGGCAATTATCCATTTTGAAGTGCTCTTATGCAAGTAGCACATACTTTTGTACTAATAAATGTTTCCCCATTTTTTTTCAACTTTACATATTTTTTGGCCAGGTCTTTAGTGAAGCACTTAATATTCTTTGCAAAATGTAATTCTTCACAAATTTCACATATGTTCCTAGGTGTGTCCTCAATTTGCTTCATATAAGTCAACTTTTAATTTTACTTCTTTATGTGAGCATGGAGTTTGTTCATTTTTTTTACTACAAAGCTTTTGTTTTAACGTATGATATGTTATTTTTGGCTTCTCATTATGGGACATTGTTTCTATGATCGGTATTTCTGTAAATATATGAAAATTGAAACTATGCTTTTTGTATTTACTAGAAGATGTTTCATTGTGTTTGTTCCTTTCACGATTTTTTTTTAGATTGTGATAGTTATCGTTATGTTTTTCTATTTTGTATAGAGTTATTGCATGTTAATCGAGATGCAAAATGCATGTTTTGTCACATTGTTCTTTTGATAATGGTTCATAGTGTGTGTGTGTTATGTTTGTTTCAAATGATATTATATTAATTGTTTTTTATAACATATTGAATTAGTTGAATAGGTATTGACAATGGAGTTAGTGACATAGGACCATACCTGAAGATTTACTTTGAAAATGAGTGATATCAATTATAAACAAAACATCCCACCCTCTATCTTTCCATTTTCACATGGCATTGCCATATTTATGAGATACGCTTTCCAATCGTTAACCATTGTTGTGTTTTGTATCACATCAATTGTTAGATATTGTTGTAAGAAATGCAATGCATTTTTGCAGAAGGACTGGGCAATGTAAAGTCTCAAGTATTCTACATTGAAATTCGTCATACTAAATAGCGGATTGCACTTAAAAGGCTATCGCCACAATTAGATGTTTTAGTTGGTGGGATATTGAATCCAATAGTTTGCATATTGTGCTTCATACTTTTCCAGTGACTTTGAATATCTTTGAATAATAGTGATAAGTAGGTATTAGATGCTTCAAAATTTCATCTAGATAATTTTTTGTAGAGCAATGGTTCGTAATGGCCACCAATAGGATTTGTGTCATGAAACAAAATACAATAAGGGTCTATATTTGCATCTTTGTTGAATAGAAGATATCTTTTTTTATATTTTAATGTCCAAATTTCAATTTCTATATTTATCCGTTTTTCTAACCATTGTATGCAAAATGTATCTCCCCATAACCCTATTTCAGATTCATTTAAGTTGCTTGATGCAGTTAACTGCATTTTGGAAATATATGTGTCAATGTCATGAATTTTGTGCAATTGGTATAAGAAATCAGGTATCAAATCATTTTTTGATCTGGATTGGATCATTATATTTTTTTTTATCCATATTGATGCATTTAGAGTGCAAAAAGTGGAGGAATCAACTCATGGGATCGTTTTTACCGGCTGGACCCAGTTTGGAAAAACGGGGACTGAAACCTTCCGAGAGTTTTTGAGGCATCAAACAACGTTTATTGGGGGTAAGAAAATTTCACTTTAGCACAACACCCTTTCATGTTATTCTACACATAGATATTTTTACAATAGCGCAAGAAGTGCGTCAATCAGAGTCTGTATGCAAAAGTTATGTCACTTAGAAGTTTACCTTCATGTTTTCACACCTATAGGTCAAGAGGATGTAGTGTCAGCCCCCATTATTCATAAAAAAGGGGCTAGCCACGTTTTTTATGTAAAATAATCTAGAAGAGTCCATATTGTAACTCTAGTTAAGATTTGATGTAGTCAAACTTAACCACTAGTATGCTATCAGGTTGAGTTATAATCGGTCCACTCGAAGGAAGGGGCATTCCATTATTTAGAGAGAATTTTATTCCATAGTTGATCATAAGTATCTAGGATAGATAGGAGGTAGAGCACACAGAGGGGATATATGCATTGTATTATCCTACGAGCCATAAGCATTACTTCTTTGTACCTGCATCCATATTTCCATACAGAAAAAGAGGGTGAAGTGGCCTCACCTTCCAGCTAGGTTTTCTCACAAAAGGGTGTCCCATAGAGCATATCTTATGTCTTATATGAGTGTGTGTGCTTATTTTTTCATTATCTTCTTTTCTGCATAATTTTCATTCGCATGCATGCTCTAGTTACACTTAAATCTACAAATCTAGAATTTTAATAAAATTGTAATAATGTAAAAAAAATCAGTGTTTTAATTTATTATTATCAGATATGTTGCGACGAAATGTCCAGTGGAATATACATAGAAGTTTAAAGATATTTTGGTATCAAAGAAGGTTTCTTTGGGTATTTTGTGGAGATCGTAGGAATCCAGATCGGTAGGGCTGAAAATCGTAAAAACCCTTATCATGGCCGATGAATTTGTAAACGAACCTTGTGATCCTTAGAGGTGAGGTTTATGTAGTTGGAACAAAAAATCATAGATATCAACCGCAATTTAAGCCTCCTCATAGCATCCCTGAATATCAAGTTGGGGATATTTGGAGAAGATGGGGTTTTGAATGCAGAGGAAAAATTAGAACAGGGATTAGAATATCGAGGAGAAATAAAGAAGCAATCGAAGAAAGAACCCCAAAAATATCAACCTGAATCGTGTGCCATGAATCAATCCCTATTTAAAATGGAAGCAAAAGTTGATATTAAGTCATACCACAGCGAGATTGATACTCTAAAGTTGAACCATTTGTTGTAGCAACTAGAAGTTTATTTCAGCATATATCATATTGAGGAAGGACAAAAAATCTCATTTGTGTAGATGAAATTGGAGGGGCATGCACTGAATTGGTGGGAAATATACACAAAAACCCTAAGGTTGGAGGGATAACCTCTAGTGACTAAGTGGGAAGATTTAAAAATCCACATTAAGTCACAGCTTTATCCCATTAGGTGCGTGGAGGACCAGTGGTTATGATGGCATTACTTCAGGAAAAAATCAGGCCAAAGCGTGTAGGAGTATAGCACGGAATTCAGGAAGATGGTTATAATATTAGGTATCTCTTCAAATAATCCAAATGTACTCCTCAATTATATGTGCGGTTTGCACCACCATCTGCGTGAGCAAGTGATGCACCACCATCTACCCAAATCGATGGACGCAGCTTTTGTATAGGCACAGTACCTAGAGAACATAGGCCGAAAAATATCACAATAAGTGGATCAAAGAAAAATGAGTAATAGGAAGCTTCTAAGGAGGGGAAGAAAAATCAGAAAGGGGGAAAATATAAAAATACGGCAGCCATAGCACACTAGAGCAAATATCCTAGAAACCACTGCAACATTGACGTCCATACAAAGGAAAAATGTTGGAAGTTGCATCCAGAGCTAAACCTGAAGAACAAGAAGAAAGATAACAAGAAGAGAATCTCATGGCCACAAATTCGAGCAACCAAGTTGAAAGAAGCTTGAACGTATATGAGAAGATCATCTATAAATCATTGTAGAAGGAGATGAATCTGAGTAGCCTTCAATAACAGGAAGATAAATAAATGACCAAACTCTTCCATATAAAGGTACAACTCAAGAAGACAAAGATTGATGCTCTGTTTGACTCAGGATCACGAGTGAATCCCATTGTAGTAGAGTTGGTCAAGAAGTTGGGGCTGGAAGTTCGTGATCATCTAAAACCATATCCACTAGGATGGGTAAATAAGAATGTAGAGTTGAAGGTAAAAAAACAGTGTAAAATTAGATTTACTATCAGTTTTGATTTTTTTGATGAAGTAGTTCTAGATGTGGTTCCCCTTGATGTATGTGGAATCATGTTTGGGAGTCCATACATGTACATGCGTGATGAAATATTCATGAGGAGAGTCAACCAATATCAACTCGTCAAGGATGGAAAATTGTTCATCATCAACAAGCAAAAAGGAAAGTCGAAAATTTCACTAGCAAGTGCCAACAAGCTAAGAAATTAATCAATTCCAACAAGAAGTATGTTTTATTGTTTTTAAGAGATTGTTAGTCTGAAGAGGAGTCAATAAGAGGTAAGGCATCCCTGGAGGGGTGTACTAAGAAACATAAACAACAATTGGAGGAGTCTTTACATGCATATAGGGAAGTGTTTCAAGAGCCTAAAGGGTTACCGCCTAAGAGAGAAGTGGGGCACGGGATCTAGTTATTGCCAGACTCCCATTTCCAAATATTGGGTTGTACAGACAGTCTATTATAGAATCAAGTGAGGTGAAGAAACAGTTGCAGCAGCTGCTAGAGCAGGGTGTCATTTGATCGTTTACATCACCATGTGGGTCACCAATCATCATTGTGCCAAAGAAGGATGGGACTTGGCGGATGTGTATAGATTATAGGGCATTGAAAAAAATCACGCTCAAGAACAGATACTCCCTCCAACGATAGATGATATACTAGATCAATTGTAACAAGAAAATTACTTCACCGAGATGGACTTGAAGCCTGGATATCACCAAGTTCGAGTCAAAGAAGAAGATACATGGAAGACCACCTTAAAAACAAGGCAAGGTTTGTATGAGTAGTTAGTTATGCCATTTGGCATATGCAATGCACCAGCTATGTTTATGATATTAATGAATGATGTATTGCACCCTTTTATAGATTCATTTATTATTGTTTATTTGGATGATATACTGGTATATAGTGCTACCTAGGAGGAGCATATTTTACATTGACACAAGTGCTGGAAATATTGAAGAAGCGCCAGCTGCTAGAAAATCTCAAAAAGTGTGAGTTTGTGCAATAGTCCTTGGTGTATTTGGGGTATGCGATCGGGGGAGGACAACTGAAGATATATCCTTCCAATATGGAGGCCATCATGAAATGGTTGGTGCCTACTAATGTTTCTAAGGTCAGGATTTTCATTGGGGCAGCAAAGTACCTGAGGAAGTTCATAGCCTCATTTTCAATGGTAGCAATACTGCTCCACCCCATAACAACAAGTGACACAAGTTTCCAGTGGGGAAAATTTCAGCAACATTCTTTCGAGGAGCTAAAGAAGAAGATCATTCAAGCACTAGTTTTGGCATTACCAAACTTGCAGCGACCCTTCGAAGTGGAGATAGATTCGAGTGGGTATGTTATGGGAGTTATCTTGATGCAAGGAGGAAGGCTTGTATGCTACCA
Organism: Pinus taeda; assembly: GCA_000404065.3. Classification (NCBI taxonomy): domain Eukaryota; kingdom Viridiplantae; phylum Streptophyta; class Pinopsida; order Pinales; family Pinaceae; genus Pinus; species Pinus taeda. The sequence continues at coordinate 74,732 of APFE030689466.1, read as the reverse complement.
TTTTCAAGTATTTCATGGGGTAATTCCTAACTACCCTACCTACGACAAGGAGCTATATTCCATGTTGCAAGTTATGAATAAGTGGAAGCACTATTTAATGGGAAAGGAGATAATAATCCACACATATCACCAACTGTTACAATACTTGCAGACCCAGAACTATAAGCTACAACATACCAAGCATTATAAGTGGATGGGGTTTTTATAGAAATTTCATTTGGTGATTAAGTATAATAAGGGAAGAACAAACAAGTTGGTTGACATGCTTTCAAGGCTACCCAAATCAAAGATTACATCTTTGGGGACTCTTATGCACATGGAGCCATTCACCCATGATGTATATAGAGAGGAATATTCAGAGGATGAGGAATTTAAGGAGGTTTATCATTAGTTACAAATTCAAAGTCATGTTTATGATGGCAACATCATCATTGACTACCATCTCTAGGATGGGTTACTCTACATGTTGGATAAGTTATGTGTTCCTAAAGGTGAGCAATTATAGCTGATTAGAGAGGCTCATACCTCCAATGTTGAAGGGAACTTTGGTGTAGAGAAGACAGTGGCTAACTTGCAAAGGTATGTGTATTGGCCCAAAATGCAAGAGCAGGTAGCTAGGTTCATAAGAGGATATATGCTTTATTGTACCAGCAAGCCTAGCAATAGGAAATAGGGTCTATATTATCCCTTACCTGTACCTACTCGTCCTTGGGAAATCATTTCTATGGACTTTGTGGGAGGTATACCGACAAAGAGGAATGGACATGACTACCTATTCATGGTGGTTGATAGGTTCAGCAAGATGTGTGTTTTGATGCCCTGTAAAAAGACCATCAGCAAACAAGAAGTAGCAAATTTTTTCTTTGGACAGGTCTGAGTGCACTTTGGGATACCAAGGAGCATCATTTCAGACATGGATATAATATTTCTTGGTGCATTATGTACTACATAGTGGGATAAGATGGATACAAAGTTGAAGATATCTACAGCATTCCATCCAAAAACACATGGGCAGACAGAAGTAGTCAACAGACTTTGGTGCACTTTCTGAGGGGATACAACCAAAAGAATTTGAAGACCTGGGATGAAAATTCGGTATATATACAACATTCATACAATAGGGCAGTCCACACTTCTACAATAAATTCCCCATTTGAAACTTGTTTCAGATATTTTCCACCTTCACCTTTGGATATTGCATATGGGCAGTGAGGAGTGAGGGAAGATATTATAGGAGATGCTTTGAGGGCTGAAAAAATTATATAGAAGATCAGAATGATCCATCTATAGGTACAAGAAACACTACAGAAGTCACAAGAGAAGTATAAGGCCAGGCAAGTTCAGCACAGAATAGAGAAATCGTTCAAGGTGGGAGATAGAGTATGGCTACAATTGAATAAGGAGAGGTTGCGGGGCCTAGTAAGAAAATCAAGGCTCTAAGATATGGTCCCTTTGAGATACCAAAAAAGGTGGATGATAATGCATATCAACTCAGTTTACCACCATATATGCATATTTACTCAGTTATTAATGTAGGGAATTTGAAACTCTATGATATTTTTATGTTAGATCAGGAAGAGGAATAGATCCTACCTTATGTGGAGGATTTGGCACCAAACGCTCAGGCAGAGTTAACAGAAGATACAATTTTGTAAAGGAGGTCCATAACTACAAGACGAGGGTAGCATGACCTTTGGCATCTTGGGTTGAAGGGACAACTTCCAGGCAAAGCTAAATGGTACACCAGAGAGAAGGTGGAGGAAAAAATTTCTCACCTCATTCAATAAAATATTTTTGGGGACCAAAATCCTCCAAAAATGTAGAGGTGTGATCCGGATTGTATAACTATATTTTTTTCATCCATCTTGATGCATTTAGAGTGGAGAAAGTGGAGGAATCAGCTCACGGGACTATTTTTACCGGTGGAACCCAATTTGGCAAAACGGGGTCTAAAACCTTCTGGGAGCATTTTGAGGCATCAAATGACATTTTCTAAGGATAAAAATTTATTGCTTAAATGGAGCACCTTTTCATGTTATTCTACACACATATAGTTTTCCAACTGCGCAAGAATCATGTCAATCGAAGTCTATATGTAAAAGTTATGCCACTCAGAAGTTGACCTTCTTGTTTTCACAACATAGTTTGGGAGCATGTCGTGTCAGCCCCCATTATTCATGGAAAAGGGGCTAGCCATGTGTTTTTGATGTAAAAAACTCTAGAAGAATCTATATTGTAACTCTAGTTAAGATTTGATGTAGTCAAAACTTAACCACTAATAGGTTATCGAACTGTGTTATAACCAGGCCACTAGGAGGAAGAAGCATTCCATTATTTCGAGAGCATTTTGTTCCATAGTTGAGAAAAGATATCCAAGAGGGATAGGAGGTAGAGCAAAAAGAGAGGATCTTTGCACTATAGCAGCCTACGGGCCACAATCATTACTTCTTTGTACCTGTAGCCATATTTCCAAACAGAGAAAGAGAGTGAAGTGGTCTCACCTTCCAATTGAGTTTTCTCCCTAAAGGGTTTCTAAGAGAGCATATCTTGTGTCTTATGTGTGTTGACCTTATGTTGTTGTTCTCTACTTTTCTACATAATTTTTGTTGGGTTGTGGAAAAATTATGTTTTATCCTCATAATAGCTTAAATCAATCATTTGTCTTTATGTGTTTATCTTCATTTTATGAATAAATATAGAAGAAATAATCGCAGAAGCTAGATAAAATCGATCATTAACGAATTGGGTAAATCTGGGCTTGAAAAAATAACTTTCACTATCTTTATATGCAGGAACACAAATTGAACGATTGATTTTCAAATGACTAAATAGCAGTGACCAAGAAAGGAAAAGACAATGTCTTGATTACAAAGGACAGCAAAAGGCAAGGAGGATTAATTATATTTCGTGATGAAATCAGATTGTCGGTTGTGAAATCATTAGGATCTCCTAATCCTGAGGATTTGATTTTATCCATTTATCTTTCCAAGGTTATATAGATCCATCCGGCGAAATGAACACCTAGTTAGAAAATTCAAGATTGTAACTATTTTTTTTTGGACACAGAGTATTTTCATTATTGAGATGTTGTAACTCTATTATCAAGTTTAATGAAGAAGACTGTGTTTTACCTATAATCGGATTCTGAGTGTATTTTGGCAGTGACTTCTAGATACTTTGGGCCCGGTCGATAGGAGATTTACTACTTTAATTGTGTCATATTTATTTCTTCTTATTCTTATAATGCGTGTGTGTAATAATTATCAAACTATTTTCTGATTGGAGGGGGGAAGGCAAGCATTATGGATAGCATGTGAATTAATTACAAAGTTGTGCCAAATACTACTGATGAGGAAAATAAAATAATTGACTTTGATATTAACTCTCAAACAACAGCACTACTCTATCAATAGATTTAACATTTTACAGTGTTGTTCCAAACTGTGAAATTGTGAGAAGAGTGCATGCAAAATTGCAAGTGAACCAGTTACAGCGAAACAACAACCATGGGACGAAAAGCCATCCGCAGTGAACCTACAGTGCTCTGAGTATCAAAATAAGCTTGTGAATTTCTTGAGCACGTCTGCTGGCTTTAATCCCTGGACTTCCAGCAGAAGGCATGAGATGGACAGATAAGCTTGTTCTTCTACAGGACACAATCGCAGTATTTCAAGACCCAAACGAACAATTGGTGCACAAAGGAAAAGGGATTCACCCTACAGCTTTAAGGCAACCATGGCAGGAATTTGCAATCATTGTTCAGAGGTATATCACTTGTGATGAATGTCACGACGTGGTTAAACCTCAAAAACTCAAACTGTTATCTATTCTGAAGTAGAAAATTACAGTTAATTTTCCATTTTATTTAAATTCTTTATTGCATGACGTTGCTAGTCGAATCAAAAAGGTTAAGGACCCGCATTTTGTCATCAACCATCATGGGCTGATTAAATTAATCATCATTCATGGAATGGCCCAGCATCCCTAGGATAACCTTGCAAATCCTGCTTTGACCCCACCAAGAGAAAACCTAGAGACTAAATAGCAGAGGGTAAGAGTAACAGGTCTGAAAAGGACAAGAAAAATAAGGAATCCTTCTTTGGCCTTGGGCCCAATAAATCGTAGGTGCTCTGTGAGGATTAAATCGTAGCAACACACCCAATTCCAATAGAAGAGGTAGGGTCATCTCACATGCCCTCTCCAAGTCCATAAGATGACATTTTGCAGGAATATGAGGAAGAGGTGGCCCGAGTTTTGGAGAATATGGGGACATTCTGTGAGGAAAGGGAGCCATCTGAAAACTATGAAGGGAAAATTCATGCCCTTAACTAGTCTGCCTCTACCAGTAGTTCCAGCCATGCTGAAACTTTTCAATTTGATGATAATTTGGAGGGTCATAGTGAACCAATTCCCTCTATGAATGAGCCCCTTGAGAAAGAGGCCCATGCAGAGGAAACCCCCAGAGGTGGAAATTAAATAGAGGTTATTGTTCCATTGGAACCCCCAACGAAGGAAAACCCTACAGAAGAAATGTTGGAGGATGAAAATCAACCAAGGGATACTATCTTAATGAAGTCCCCAGAGGATGAGGCCCATATAGAAGAAGACCCTGAAAATGATAACCACTTAGGAGATATTATTTCATTAGAGTCCCTTGAGAGGGAAGCCCGTGAATAAAAATACATGGAAGACGAGAATCCATTGGGAGACACAGTGCCATTGGAACCTCATCCTGATATTGGCACAGCTCCACCTGAACCTAAAATAAACACAGTTGCGCCATTGCCGATCAAAAACCCCATGACAAAGAAAATGTATAAGGATAGATTGAGGAAGTTGCTTAAGAAGTACAGGAAGTAGAAGAAAACAGTTAAGAAACTGAGAGAATGGTTGAAGGAAGCAGTTAGGGTCCAGAAATTGAAAGTAGAATTGGAGACCATAGGGACCCAAACAGAACATTGTTCTTGGGAGGATATTGAAACCTAGACTGGGAGTCCATTTGTTTGTTCAAAAGGAACCCAAACAGAGCAATGTCCTTTGAAGAACAGTGAGATTTAGAATGAAGGTCATTTTGTTTTCTCAATGAAAACCCAAATGGTCTTTCCCATTAGAGATGTTGTCATCCAAATCAATTTTGAGGAGAATACTCAAGAAAATTTCTTTATGCTCCAAGAAATAGTTGAAGTTGTTATTCAAATTGATTTTGAAGGAGATGCCCAAGCAGATTTTTGTATGTCCCAAGAAGCAGCTAAGCTTGTTGCTCAAATTGATTCAATCATAACACAGGATGATGAAACTCAGACAGAGGAAACACCTTATTACATTCCTCTGGTAAGGGAAGTTGTTATCATAAAATTGAAAAATGAGCTAGCCAAGACTCAGCAGGAGTTGACTTGACATAAGAAAGAAGTAGTGTCGTTACAAGTACACCAGGAATTGTGGAAGAAATTTGAGGCACTTATTGTAACAGAAGATGGAACTTTCGCCAATTTCAAAGATGAGCAAAAGAAAGTAGAAAAATCACAAGCCAAGTTGCAGAAGGCCGGGGAGAAAATTGAAACTATTTTCTCTCTCTACTCTGATGCTTTGTCTTGTCGATCACCTGCCACCAATTGTGCACTATTCTTCTTAGAAATATACCTCTTACTAAAGGTTAAATCCATCAAGGTTGGTAAGCTAGTGGAATTCAAGACCACTCCAGACTTTGTCAAATGTTTTAAGGAAAAAATGAATAGGTACAATACCTTTTATGTGAGTTATACATGCACAATTTTTTTTATAAGATGACCTAGATAGTAATCCCGATCCCTTCATTGGGGATATTCAATTTCAAGATTTTCTTTCTTTTGACACCAATCATATCAAATGGGCTAAAGCCTATAACACTTTTCAAAAAAGGGAATATGGTAGAGACCTATGGGTCAGGGGAGAACCCACAAAAACCCTACATATTTCTATCCAGCATAAACAGTTCATGAAACGAACAGGAGTTGTAGCTCGATTAGGACCACTCCATACAGACACCATACAGGCAGGAAAGGAATACTTTCAGGAAATTAAGGAGGAAGCTCTGTTATTAGCAAGACAAAGATGGGAAGCTTCCTCTAACAATGTGAGGAACAGGGAGCCATTTGGGTTTAGAAATTTCAAAGCTACCTCTACTCGCCTACACAGATACAGCAATATGGTCCTAAGCATGGGCCCTGACTGGATAGGGTGTTGTTACAGATGTCCAATTATCTGGCACCCTCCTGATGGGTATTACAGTGATTATAATTTGCCAAATTATCAGGTAAACCACGCTTTTGCAGTACTGAAATAGAAAAATGGTTTTAGGCTATATAAGAAAGAAGTTTATCCTACTTATTCCTTGACACAACTGCACCTCAATCATCTTATTGCATGAGTACATTCAAAAAGGTAAGCAGGGGAGTATGTTGGGTTGTGGAAAAGGTATGTTGTATCCTCATAATAGTTTAAATCAGTCATTTGTCTTTATGTGTTTATCTTTGTTTTAGGAATAAATATAGAAGAAACAATCGCAGAAGATGGATAAAATCGATCATTAATGAAATGGGTAAATCTAGGCATGAAAAACTAACTTTTGCTATCTTTATATGCAGGAACACAAATTGAACGATTGATGTTCAAACGACAGAACAGCAGTCACCAATAAAGGAAAAGATAATGTCTCGATTACAAAGGACAACGGAAGACCAGGAGGATTAATTCTATTTTGTGATGAAATCAGATTGTCGGTTGCGAAATCCTCAGGATCTCCTAATCCTGGGGATTCGCTTTTATCCATGTATATTTCCAAGGTTATATAGAGCCATCCAGTGAAATGAACGGCTAGTTAGAAAATTTAAGATTGTAACTATTCGTTTTTGGACACAAAGTATTTTCATTAATGTGATGTTGTAACTCTATTATCAAGTTTAATGAAGAAGACTGTGGTTTACCTATAATCTCATTTTGAGTGTCTTTCGGCAATGACTTCTGGAGACTTTGAGCCCGGTCGATAGGAGAGTTACTGATTTAATTGTGTCATATTTATTTCTACTTATTCTTATAATCATCTATTACTATTAGTCTATGAAATTAGAATTATTCTGATTGATGTAAGTATTGATCATGATGATTTGCTTCTATTGTTCAAACTAGATTCTAGAGCTTGTCGTGTTTTACATTTGCGTGTTAATCCTTACCGAGTTGATCAGGTTGATTTAAAGTATTCAATTGTTGTTCATTATAAAGTAGTGTTACCAAAGATCTCAAGCTTATAGTTAGTTTCTTTCTGTGAGATGTTTGAATAGTTACTTGTTCATTTGTTGTAGCTTTCCTTTGTGTTGAATGAATTATTGTCAATGCCAGTCAGATTTGCTAAGAGTGATTCATTTCATTTGCATTATGATTTAGTTCTCTGCATAATAGATTAAGGTATATTTGAAAATTCTTTAAAGATTTCTTTCAGGATTGTTTGGATTGAAATTCAAGAATTAGATATTATTGCAACGATTCTAAATCATTTCATTATGAATTAACCTCTTAATTCCCTTGCATATACAATGTTGAACACTCTTGAAATAAACAGACTTACTCTGGGTTGATGATTAATGTAGATATTAAGATTGCTTTTGACGGTCATCTTAGTGCACCAACAATTTTCATTTACATGCATGCACTAATAAAAGTTAAATCTACAGCTCTATAATTTTAATAAAATTGTAATAGTGTAAAAAAATTCAGTATTTTAATATATTATTATCATATTTGTTGTGATGAACTATCCACTAGAATATCCATGGCAGTTTATGAATCATATTTATATGATTATACTACCTCTGCATCTCCTTTTCTAGACAAATTAAGAAATGATTTATTAAACCATTTCACAATTCATTCAAAGAATAAACAAAATCTAACAAAACTTGGAATGTATCAAATAAACAGTCCCCTACGGTATATGAAAATGCATCTAATATAAAAATGCCATTGATATTCAACACATAGTCAACGTTTTTGTGTACAGTGCATTATTTTTTTATTTCATAGTTTTCAACATCTATTAGTTTTGTCATATTTTGCCTTATGCATGTGTTGTCACATTGTTCTTTTGATAATGGTACATAGTGTGTATGCACTGTGTTTTTTCCAAATGATATTATGTCAATTGTTTTACAAAAAATTAAATTAGTTGAAGATATATTAAGAATTGATTTAGTGATAGAGGACCATACCTGAATATTTACTTTGAAAATGATCGATATCCATTGAAAACAAAATAGTCCACCCTCTATCTTTCCTTTTTCATATGGCATTGCCATATTTATGAGATACGCTTGCTAGTTGTTAAGCATTGTTGTGTTTTGTATCGCATCAGTTGTTAGACATTGTTTTAAGAAATTCAATGCCTTTTGATCACCACCCATAATTGCATTGCAAAAGGACTAGGAATTGTAAAGTCTCAAATATTCTAGATTGAAATGTGTTGATACTAAATAGCAGATGAACTAAAAAAACTATCGCCACAATTAGATGTTATAGTTGACAGGGTATTGAATCCAGTAGTTTTCATATTGTGCTTCATATGTTTCCATTGATTTTGAAGATCTTTTCAAAATAGTGATAACTAGATATTAGATCCTTCAAAATTGCATCTAGATAATTTTCTGTAGAGCAATGGTTTGCAATCACCACTAATAGGATTTGTGCCATGAAACAAAATGAAATAAGGGTCTATATTTTCATCTTTGTTGAATAGCATATATATTTTATTATTTATTAATTACCAAATTGAAATTGATATATTTAGCCATTTTTCTAGCCATCGTATGCAAAATGTATCTCCCCATAACCCTCTTTCAGATTCATTTAAGTTTCTTGATGTAGACAACTTCATTTTGGAAAGATATGTGTCAATGTTATGAATTCCATGCAACTGGTATAGAAAATCAAGTGCCAAATCATTTTGATATGATTTTATTGCCTGTGCATCTCCTTTTTCCCAACAAATTAAGAAATTATCTATCAAACCATTTCGCAATTTGTTTGAAGAATAAAAAAAATACAACAAAACTTGGAATGTATCAAATAAATAGTCCCCTACAATATATGAAAATGCATCTAATCTGAAAAGGCCATTGATATTCAATAGATGGTCAACGTTTTCATGTACAATGCATTTTTTTTAATTTTGTAGCTTTCGACATCTATTACTTTTCTCATATTTTGACTTATGGCTTTCAAATAATTTATATGTTATGTCTATAGTATTATGCAACTAAGGGGAAAGAACCAACACAGTAACAAAGTTTCATACCTTATTCCTTTTTCTTAATTTTGCTTTCACTTTTCCTAGCCACTATATATGACTCCAAAAATGCAAAACAATTGTAGGCATTTAATTATATTAAATGCATATTGTAAATTATAGAATATCATAGTTAATGTTATTGTCATCCTTAAAAATTAGGTCCTATAGGAAAATAGCAATTCAAAAATAGATATATCATTTATACTTTTTGTATAGCAATATGAGTAAATATTATTTAAAACTTTAGACATAGTCATAAATAGTTACAAATTCCAATGTTGTTGGTTGTAATAGTTAAGATGTGCATTTTCCACATATATGAAGAAGGCATAACCAAACCTTCTGGAGAAACATTTTGATTTTTAATACATTATAGAATCTAGCCTTCAAATGTTGAAATCTTGTAAACTGTTGTCTGTTGAATTCTGAATGGAAAATGGAATATGACTTTCTTCATAAGAAGTCCAATGAGATCAGAACCACTCTTTAACATCATGGATTATTCGCATTCTAATTTTCATTTTTTGAGTTTACTGAATTATTATGCGCATGGATCAATGGGTTGTTAGCTAGTGCAAGCTTGAACCAGCTTAAACTAGCTCATTTATGTGCTAGATTGGGCTCCTCTAACTGGGAATTGGTCTAGTTCAGTAGTTTTTATAACATTGGTTATAACTAAGAGGGTAATTGATCATTTCATTTGACATTTCCAATGGTTCATAGCTATATGTATTTAATTAATTGTGGCTTTCTCATGCTCTCTTTATAGTACCCTTCTATGATATTGAGGTTGCATACAAGTACTACTAAGTTTTGATAGGAAGAGAAAATGACTAAGTACTAGAAATGCTTATATTGGAACAGTGCATCCAAAGATCCAGACATTTGTTATTGTTATTAGGGTTCTTAGTAAACTTTTAACATCTTATGTCATACTAGCACTTGTGCCCCAAAGGGAAAATATCAAGGATTACTTTCCATATAGATATATAGAGAACTATTACTTTTCCATTTTCTAAATCCATCTTTTTGAATGGCATGCAAGAGATAATTATTCTGCCACATGAATAATGTGTAGTTGGCATGGTGTGTCATGAGCCATCTTACCACCTTTTGAAAAGGACGACTATTACTTTTGTTGTTGCAATATTTGTTTTTTACATCCTTGGATTATTATCAAGAGCACTCGCTCCTTATATGGTTTTCTATTTCTAACTGGTTGCATACTCATATCTTTGAAGGAAATTTGAGCTTATGTATGAGAGGTCTAGGTTTAGGCTAATGTTTTAAGTTCTTTGGATTTTATATCTACTTTTTAATAAATACTTATATATCATATGTGTAATCATGTTATTTTAGTTTGTTTTGCTAGGGGGATTCCCTAATGTTAGATGTTTCTCTATTTTCCTTGGGCATGTTTTCCCTATGGTCTAGAAGACAACCCTAGGATTTCTTATTGTTTGTGCATCAATCAATCATGATGTTTTCATCTGTGATGACATTATTCAAACATACTGAAGTCATATTGAGGCCTTGTCTAAGAGTGAAGATCATAGCATGGTGTCCCTTCTATAACAATTTTTGTCCTCTTTTGGAGTGATTATAGACGGTTCTATGAAGTTTTTGAACAATCAAACAAGTGCTTGCTTGAATACTGACACCCATTCCCAAATCTATCCATAAATATGGAATAGACATGAATGTGAGATATTGAGTTCACATGGGTTAAATAAGAACCAGTTAACCTTATGGAAATACTCACCCATGGTGAAAATTACTAAAGTTACAAGGATGTTCAACTCAAGGTAGTAATTAGATGTTTTATTTTTTGTTTACAAAGAGTTTTTGCAAGAACTCTATAGTTTCGTTGGATTTTCATGTAGTACATTCCAATTTCTTCTTTGTGATATATTACAATTCTACTTTTGTACTAACTGCATGAATAGTTTATAGAGGGGCTTTTAGCAAGTTTCAAATGCACATATGCTAAGGTTTATTCATCCGGATTCATGAAATCAAGATGAATGTTTATCAATTGTCGACCTTGGTGGAACAATGTTGCAACGTCTTTGTAAGATAATGATCCATTTCTTCAATTGTGTGATACGATTTAAGATGGTTTTGATAAGTATTCACAGTTTCGAAGACGATTCCAAAAATTATGTGTTATGCATGTTAACAAGTATCTCATTCACATATATAAAATGCCTCCATGCTTCGACACATGGAATGATTATGTGGGGATCGTTAATGTTGCAAGTAATGCTTGAATTATTTATCTTCTTCATTACCTGTAAGAAACTTATGGCTATATTTTTGTCCCTGTATATGTTTATTTCTATAACATGGGACACAATATGGTTATGCAATACCTCTCACATATAAGCATTCTGATAGGATATTAATCATAGTAACTAATCATGTATATAACTACTACTCTCACTCATGTGGTTACAATTCAAACATTAAAAACTATTGACTGCACTAAACTGACTAAATGCCTACATGCATATCAAGTCTCGATCAGGCTACTATAAATGAGCAAACACTAAATTAAGAGTTTCTCATGTCCTACCAGGATAAGCATTACGGATCATCTTGTATTGTGTCACTGTTTCGAAGACATGTCTATGGTTTTTAAACCTTTGATTTCATGCAATTGTTGGCCTCATCAATCATCCTTGTTCTATGTTTCCAAACACATCTTGAATGTTTGTTGAAAATGTTCATCCCTTTGAAGGAAATATAAATTTATGCAAGAGAGGTGTAGGCCTAGGGTAGTGTTTTAAGTTCTTTGAATTTGATATCTACTTTTTAACAAACACTTATGTATCATGTGTATAATGGATGAGATGGCTAGATTTAAAGGATTCCATCCAAATGGAAAGCCATTATTGGGTATAGTCGTACTTCCTACTGAGATGCTTGAACCCATTGTGGAGCCCATGAAAATAGATGTTAAAGGGAAGCTAGACCCTCCAACATTAAACATAGGGATAGTATACATCGTGGAACTAGAACCTCACATTGTGAATGGAGACATAAAGGTCACTGATGTGGAGGCACCCATATTGGATGTGCTAAGTGGTGGAATTCCACTAAGATTCTACCAGAAGGAGAAGAAAGAGTCATAAAAGGATGCAGTGTGGAATGGATTTATGGTCAAAGGTATGGATGTGGAAGTGACCTCTAGAAGACGATCAATCACTAAAGTTATAGACACAATAAGTTTTGACACAGAATTATTAACTTTTTCCATGAATGACTTAAGAAACAAACTATGTCAAGATTCAGGTAAGTCCATACCCCCACCTAATGAGATGGGTTCAGAGGTTTTATGATGATGTGGTGAACTAGGGTTAACCACGGGATGAATGGGAGGTTCAAGCCTCTGAGTGGCACCCAAAGTAACCTGAGACATAAACGTACCTATGTTGGAATTAAGTCTATGTATATGAATAGATGGACATGCCTTGTAGGATGCAAGGGCCCTATGTCTACGAGAATAACATAAACAATCATCTACCATGATGCGACCAAAGGCGACACAAGTGTGAAGAAATTAAAGTCATAAGGCCACTATATACAAGAGAGCAAACAACACGCACTAAAAATATCCTAAAGATGCAAACCAAGCAAACCAGAGTGGGAAAGGGATCCTCCTGCCATTAGATCCCACTTAATCAATGCATGGGTCAATGGTGAGGAAATGGTTGGGACAATTATAATAGGTGTCTGCTTAACGATCCGACCCAGGACCAAGTGCTCTTATGAGTCATGGAACACCCCCCTAGGAGGACCAAGTGAATTTTCCTTAAATCTGCCACGGGTACAGCAAGGACCAGCCCCCTCGTCATCACTCGTGATAGTATCCTAAGAAATTCCACTAAGGTCACCACCAACAACAACACATCACAGAGGGATAGTTGTCAAGTAGAACTACATGCAAGGGTAGGGTATCGAGCCTGAAGCCTCTTGAAAGAGACCCCCACGAGTATGATGCAGTTCTTGGATATAACTGCCATCAGTTCCAAATAGAGTTGGAAGGTCACTCTGAAGGTCCCAATGTAGCCTAGTGCTTAACCCTTATGTTATAAGGGCTTCCCAGACTGTGCCACTGAAAGTGGATTTACACACCCTAACTCAAGATGTCATGTTTATTTTGTAGTGTTGGGGGAGTTAACCTCACTTCCCTATCCCAAGACCTAGCCTATCTAACGTTGATTTCTACCAAGGAAATAAAAAAATATCGAGTTGATTTTATTAAGTGTGTTAATTTTAATGGTTGTTCATTAAGTCAAGGGCTATGGATGAAACTGAAATGATGTTATGACTCAATTAATTCAATTAAACCATGCAAAGATATGCAAATGAAAAAGTTCAGTTTTGATGAATTCTATCTAGAGTAAGGAAGAGGTCTTATTGATTTAGAATTAAACTATGCAAGTTTCCCTCACTTCTTTCTCATTTATCACTCCAATCCCAATAATCAAATTAGAAAACCAACAGTAAAAATGGCAACAAAAGAGACAAAAGGAAACCAACTTTGTTTCGCCAAGCTTCAAATAAATCTGTACAAGAAGGGTAGCACAAATAATGTTATAGACTGCCTCAGCCAACCACTGATCATGGCGTTAACCACTGTGCTCAACTCTTGTGGTCACGGGACTTCTGATTGGCCACTTCTCTACAAAAGTGACCCAGAATTCAGCCACACATACCATATGCTCTTGGAGGGTCAGCGATTTCCATATTTTCACCTCCAGGATACTTTGTTATGCCACCTGGGACACCTCTGTGTTCCTTCAAGCAAGCGTATGAAGATGATTTGGGAAGCACACTACAGTCGGGCTGTTGGGCATTTTGGGGTCGAGAAAATGGTGGAATAACTGCAGAAGTATTGTTATTAGCCGAATCTTCAAGAGGATGTGGGGAAGTGCATGAGATCCTGCATTGTCTGCGCTATTACCAAACCAACCATCAAGAAGCAAGGTCTCTATACTCCACTTCCTACCTCTAGTCGACCTTGGGAATCCATCTCCATGGATTACATGTCAGACCTTCCTTCTACTAAGAATGGCAACGACTGTGTTTTTGTGGTCATCAACAGATTCTTGAAGATGGCCATTATGGTGGTCTTCAAGAAGAGTATCATAGTAGAAGCCACTGCTAAACTCTTCTTTGAACTTGTTAGCACCTAAATATGCCTTAGGCTGAAGGAAGGCAAAAATTAGGGTAACCACAAACCACACTCAGTCTGGTAGCTAGCCCTACCAGAACAGGAGAGGGCTCTCTCCGAGTCACGCTCAGTGAATAGATAAACAAGATGGACTGAGATGACTGATAATGAAAATTGATTTTAGGCTAGTAAAATAATGTGGAACCAAGAAACGAATTTTCTGTGAATGACTGTGTTTTCTGGGATGGTATGGGACCAACAGTCAATAAAGAACAGAGAATGTAATACGAAGGCAGAGATTACTTCGTGAGGCAAGGCAGGCAGAAAGTGTAGAAATTTTAGTTTGAGGTAACGCGGAATGAAAAGAATGTTGAAGAAAGTGAAAAGGGAATAGTTACATGAATCCTTTTCAACAGAAGAATAACATTGAACATGAAATTTTCCCACAGGCGGAACAATAAAATTGAATTCTACCTAATCTCACTTAGAAAATTTCACTGGAAATGAACATGAATTGAATTACGAAACATAATAAATACATATGAAAACATAAGAGGCACATTTTCTACACTCACAACCATAAGAATCTCATGAAACAGAGTCGCTGCCTTTCATTAATCCTCTGTCAAAATATACAATGCAGAACTGAATTTCTCTCCCACAGTCTCCCAGAAGTTACAAACCAGCCAACCTTTTGCAAATAGTTTGCATACAATATATAGAATGAGTAAGGAAGAGATAGAATGCCCAAGGGTTGGGGATTTACTCTAATCATTGCAAAATGGAGATGGAGAGCCAACCATCAGCTACAGGTGCAGCGTCACAAACAAGACATTTGGCTTGGGTGACCGTTTGCCTTCCTTCACCACTTGGATAGAAGCCCATCTGGAGAGAAAATGCTTTAGATGCCACCTTTGGTGCCAAAAAAAACCAAAGTGTAGATGAGTGGGCCCACTTGGAGAAGTCGCGAACCGAAATTTCGCGAAACGGAAGCAAACTGGGCAATTTTTCCTCTGTGCGCCACGCCATTTTCTCTGTGCGCTACGCTACTTTGGGGCCTGCTTTGGGGCACTTGAAAGTGTCAAAAATGTGCCCAAGTAAGCTTGTTGGAAAAACTATCCTGTCTACTTTCTAACCCCACTAGAATTTTTGAATTGGTGCTCATTTGCCCCTCCAAATCTTCATTCTCCCAAGACTGCTTTCTGTGTGTCAAAAAAGTGGCAGAAAGGCCATTTTTGGGTGTTTTTTGACCTTTTGGAGACTCATACCTTGCCAAAATTTCTTGTCCAGACACCAGTAGTTATGATTTTCCATGCTGAATCCAAAAATGCAAACCATTCCTCATTTGGAGCTCTAGAATTTTAGCGTTGCGCACCTTGCGCAGCGCACATGTAGGAAAACCCTATTTTTTGCCCAAAAATTTCCAAAAACACCAAAATTGCCCCAAATTTCTTGAAATTTTGGCTGGAGGTTGTCTAAGAGGTACTATGCTGGGCCACATAGGCTTCAGCCAAGATTTGAAGCCTATCTTGCTCTTTTTGCATCTTTTGTCTTTTTGCCGCTTTGCCCAATTTCGCCTTCAAACTCCTTATTTGTGCCCTGTAAATTTTGTTGTGCGCCATGTAGTGATAGGCCATGTGCCTTAGCAGTGCATTGTCTCTATCGGCCTTATACAACATTTTGTCCAGGTGCATGTTAACCATCTCGAGAGTAGACTCCCGATCATCATGAATCTGTTGCTCCAAGAAAGTGAGCTCAATCCTCCTATGTTGGGCAGCTTGGCGATCCTCACGAATGTTCCGCAGCTCCATGATAACATGCTGGTCTTCAAGCTGTTTGTTCCTCTGCTCTAAATACCTGATGTTCCATTTGGCCATCTCCAACTTGAGTGACAAGGATTCTATCTCTGTTTCTTGCTCCTAGATGGTCTTCCTATGTTCGGCACTCTCTGAACCTGTATCTGTCTCATCATCATGAAGGAGAATGAATTCGGTCTCTCGTTCACCTGATGGCTCACTTGAAGGCCCCTCATCATGCTTGGGCTTCTTGCCCTTGTCTTGTACCTGTGTCATCGATGTAGGAAGCGAGGCCCCTTCCATCTTGGGTGGAGATAACACTCGCTTTGCTGCTGCAAACAAAGGTCTACTGCCTTTCTGGTAGGTGATGTATACTGAGATGGTAGCAGTCTCATGGCACTCATACTGATGTGAAGGACCACCTACCTCATTCTTTGCCTCTGATACTATTGGTGGAGCACTGAAGAAGTCACGGGAGATGAAGTCCTCCCAAGCAATACCTTGCAATCCCAACTGATGGTCCACCAAAATCCGGATGAGAGCAAAGTGATAAACACTGTTGAGTTGTTGTCGAGGGGTCTTGTGCTACATGAAATTTTTCATCCTCTCTATGTTCCCGCAAATGAAAAATGGGAGGTTCATCATTCGCACCCTGGTAAAGTGCATGAGCAATCTGATGTGATAGGCATAAAGGCGAGAAAACCTCCCCTCACAAATGAAGTATTTCATGATCAGTTTCATGAGCGGAGCATACTCATCTCTCAAAAATCTGAATGGGAAAACTCTTGTGAGCTGACTCAAACAACTGGCCTTAATGTAAGGCTCATAATGATCCCTCTCCACCTTCATCTTCTTGTGCCATTGTTCTCCAACATTTGGTATGCCTGTTGCCACTAATATGGTTTCGAGTGTCAATGTGAAAGTGACCCCAGCCAAAATAGACTGTCCTCCATGTAGGTGAAGTGCAAAAATACGGGCCAACTCATGATGAACTCTGACATTTGCCACCCTCTGACAAAATTCAAAACATGCTAAGTGCTGGAAACAATACATAGCAAGAGGGCATGCCTGCAACTCAGTGAGGGTGTTTGGCTCATCTCTGACATGTCTGCCACTCCTAGGTCTCCGGGGAGCCTATTCTCCTAAAGCTGTATCACTGTGGGTCTCCTCCTCATAGTCTGATGAAACTTCTGATGCCATTACTGCTGTTTGCACCCTGAGTTTTATGCTGCCCTTTGATTCCAATGAAGCTGGTAGTTGCTCTGAAAATTTGCCACCAAGGGGACAATAAAACAGGGAGTATTAGGAGGGGGATGATAAAATGGGAATAGGGGTTAAAGGGAGAGATTTGTCAGGGATTTTGGAGTTGTTTGGGTATGGTATTAATGGGGTAGGGTTTGAAACACCTTGGCAGCACTGTTACTGTAGCACAAACCCTAGGATTATGTTTTCTTTGTGTCTTCTTTTGTTGGCTTTACAAAATGTTTGCATTTGATTTATACCCCTACAACCATGCTATTCCTTTCAAGTTTGATGCAAGAATGGAGGTAGGTTGTCTACCTTCCAAATTTGGTGAGCATCCAAAAATTTTTAGGCAAATTGAATAGTTTCTAGGCTTTATATCTCTATGCGCCATGCGCAATGCCCAGTGTCGCGCGCTCTGAGTGCGCTGCGCCAGTGGCAGATTTACACAGTGGATGGGCTTTATGTGTGCCACGCCCAATGAGTGCGCTGCACTCCTTGGTGTGTGCGTCGCGTGCCCTAAAATCACCCTAAGTCACGCCTAATCTTTTGACTCTTCGACTCTTAAATCATGCACCCCTCTCCCACAGCTTGGTTTGCACAATGAGTTGGTCTTATGGTGACTTCGAGCTGACCAAATAGTGGAGGAATGGGGAGAGGGTTATGATAGTGATTTAGGGTGGAGTTTTAAGAAAAATTATCAAGGGGAGATAGGACAAATGAGAGGTGAGGGGAAAAAGGCGAGAGGAGTGAAACCTTGGCACTAACAACACAATTTTGCAACCCCAGCCATCGTTTTCTTGGTGATTTTCTTATGGTTGACCTTATGCTTTTGGGTGACATTCAAACGTCTTATGAACACCATATCATTGACAAAATTGATGAACCGGTAATGTCATAAGGCCTACCTCTTGAATTGATGGTGTTCACCGAAATTTGGAGCGCTTTGGCAACGTGTTTTGGTCCCTGGACTGTATGCGCCATGCGCAAACCCCAGTGCGTCGTGCACTTTGTATGTGCCATGCCTGTGTAAAGCTTCAACTGTGGGCTAGCTGTGTGTGTGCAGTGCCCGGTGAGTGCGCCACGCTCCTGGGTATGTGCGCCGCGCGCTTTAGAACTTGCTCCCACTCACTTCCAACGTTCCAATCTCACAATCACGCTTTTGCAATGTCTTCTCCAAGTCTTGTAGCAGCACAATGCCATTTGATTTGGGTCAAAACATGTATTTATAGCCTTGGAGGAGATGGGTTTAATTTTTTCTTCCTTGAAAACCAATTTTTCTAATGTTGTGTTTTGCACTTTTTCACTGATTTTTAAACACACTGATTTTCACTTTTCCCTTTGACATTTTGGGCTCAAATGATGAAATTTTCGGCACTCTTTGCAGGGACTATATGATAGGACATTAGGCCACGGAAACCATGACTGCATCTGAAAAAATCAACTGGCGACTTTTTTTTTTTTGGAAAATTTTGTGATAAATAACACTGTTTGACTTTTCTTCAAAACAAAGTTTTGAAGAAGAGTCGAAGTCTATCCACATGACGATGGAGCTCTCTGAACCATAACTGTGTAAGGGCCTTACTCTGGCCTGCATAGCTTTACTAGACATGTTTCAAAGACCAAATTGATGAATTCCTAGACCTAAACATAGAAAATGACCTTTGTCCTTTAAAGGACCAGACCTTGACTGTCATGGACTTTTTGATTATTTGACACAAAGACATAAGCTAGCAGGTGCCAGACATGAGCGGAAATGACTATCATGACCTTCTCCGTTAGATCATGGCATGCCCCTAGCAGAATGCAGCTGAATGAATGGAGCGGGACACCTAAAAATGAAATGCATAAAGAGTTTTGATCTCTAACGGAGGACTGACTAGACCATCTCTAACATTGGCTCCAATGGGGGATGGTAGCTCCTTGGAGGTGCCAAGAACAGCAAATCTCTGGAGGAGCTAGACAGTGCCTTTCGTCCATTAGGCTATGGAGTCATTATTTCGACAAACAATACAGGACTCTGACTCATCTGTGAAACTAAAATGACTAAAAACTTGACTCAAACTTGACATTGAAATGACTCAAAAACTAACTTGACAGACTGAAACCAAACTGAAATAAAAATGGTATTTACAATGATAGTTGAAGCAGCTTTAATAAATCAGAAGTGGTACCACTTGAGCAACCGACCATTGATCGGCCCTCCTGGACAATCTTCCCCGTTCATTTCCTTCAAAAGGAAGGCATTCTGACCCCTATATGTTGCAATCTTGAAAGGACATTTTCAAAGATTCTCAAATTTTCCGTGCTTACCTTTCTCTTCATTCCTTGCATCCAACTTCAGCACCACATCATCCAACTGAAATTTATCTGCCTTTGTTTTTCTGTCATAAATTTTCTTTATTTTCTCCTGCAATTTGGATGTGTTCTTGAAAACTTCTTCTCTTGTTTGTTGCAAGTGGACCATTTGATTCAACCTTCTCTACATGGGATCTTCTTCGTTGTCGGCCTCCTGAAGAAGTCTGACTACCGGGGCAGCAAGAGAGGTGGGAAATACTGTGTCAACTCCATAAACAAGCTCAAACGGTGACATACCAATGGATTTTTTCTGACTGATCCGATCTGCCCAAAGCGCATGGACCAACCTGTTATTCTAGCTCTTTTTATTTATTTCCAGCAGCTTCTTGATGATGTTGACCAATGATTTATTCGAAGATTCTGCCAATCCATTGCCTTGCGAATGATAGGCAGTTGAATGTCCCAAAATGATGTGATATTTATGACCAAATTCCACCATCCTTTTTGATTTGAAAGTTGCTACATTATCGGTGATTAACTTGTTTGGACAACCAAAGCAAGACAAGATGTTATTTTCAAGAAATGAAATGATTACCGTATCTGTAGCTTGTCTGGCGGGAGTTGCCTCAATCCATTTCGTGAAATAGTCTGTCGCTGTAAGGATCCATCTATGCTGTCCGGAAGAAGCGGGATGAATTTCACCAATGAAATCCAACCCCCACTGCTGGAAAGGAGAACTCACCTCAACGGGCTTAAGTGGCAAAGGTTGTAATTTCTCTTTTCCTTCGAAAATCTGACATTTATGACAGCGCTTGACCATCTTGTACACATCAGCAAACAACATAGGCCAATAATACCCTGCTCTCAAAATTTTGTTCGCTGTTGACTTCCAAAAAAGGTGACCACCACACTCTCCTCCGTGGAAATCTTCCATGGCTTTTTTTGCCTCCTCTTCCATCAAAAAATTTAACAAAATGCCACCAGGATCTTTCCAATACAACGCAGAATTTAGAATGCAGAACTTTGCAGCCTTCAATTTGAGAGTTCTCGCTTGATTTCTAGTCATGTCGGGCAGTGGTGACAAATTTTTTAGCACATATATTATATCTAAATACCATGGGGACAGAGCAAACATTTCAGATACCTGAATTGACGATCCTTCCTCATTCTCATTAAACATGACAGCGATCAGATTTATGTCTAAGGCATGCAAGTTTGATTCGGCCATTAACCTCGCCAACCCCTGTCCTTTGACCAGCTTTGTGGGCTTTATTTCCACATCATATTCCAGCAAGGATGCAATCCATTTGCCTCTTCTTCCTTCCGGATTGGTCTACACTAAAACATATTTTACAGCAGCGTTAGGAACATAGGCCAGAATGTGAGAGTGTAGAATATATACCTGGAAATCCTTCAATGCGTTCACTAATGCCAGAGCTTGCTTCTCAATGATGTTGTACTTTAAAGCTGCATCTCTTATAGCCCTGCTGAAGAATTCTATGGTTCTTGCGTGATCATCTCTTTTCTGCAATAATATTGCTGCCATAGTGTGCTCTGAAGCAAATGAAAACAATATGAAATCTTGAGTGTAGTCCGGGCTGACTAGAACTGGAGCTGAACAAAGGGCCAATTTGACTAAGTTGAAAGATTTGACAGCTTCATCTGTCCACTTCACTTGGTTGTCCTTTTTAAGCATGGTTGTCATTTCTCTTAAGTGTTCAGCAAGATTAGGCACAAAGCGACGCAGAAAATTCATCTTACCATTGAACGATTGTATCTCCTTTTTATTCCGGGGCAGATCGATTTGCTGAATTGCTTGCACACGTGCTGGGTCAATACGAATGCCATCCATTGAAATGATGTGCCCAAGTAATTTTCCTTCCTCCATGGCGAATAAGCTCTTCTTCGGGTTCAGCGATAAACCATATTTTCTGCACTTTTGAAAAACATTTTCTAAATGATGCATGTGCTCTTCATCATATTTGGAAAACATCGTCAAATCATCCAGGTACACCACCAAAAACACATCCTTCTCATTCGCAAAAGCCTAGTCCATTGCACACTGAAATGTGGCACCTGCATTCTTTAAACCGAAATGCATTTTGGTGTAATGAAAGGTTCCCCATGGAGTGGTGAATGTTGTCTTGTCTCGGTCATCCTCATGGACAGAAATTTGGTTATATCCGGAATAACCATCAAGTAGTGATACACGAGATGCCCCCACTACTCGTTGAAGTACATGGTCCATTTTGGGCAATGGATAGTTGTCCTTCAATGAAACTTTATTGAGATTTCTGAAATCAATGCATAAGCGGATCTCAACTGTCTTCTTTCGTACGGGCACCAAGTTGGATATCCAATCTGAAAATCTGATGGGCACAATGATCCCTGATTTGTACAACCTGTTTACCTCCTTTTCAATAGATGGCAGCAATTTTTGATTTATCCTTCTCAGCTTTTGTCTAAATGGTTTTTGATTGGGCTTAAGGGGTATCGTGTGCTGAATTATGTTGGTATCATAGGTCTTTAAATTAGAATAGTCCCAAGCAAACACATCTGCAAATGAAGCCATCAAACTGATGTATTTTTCCTTGATCTTTGGCGGAAATGCTTTAGACAATTTTACCAACTTAGGATTGACAGCTGTTCCTATGTTGACCTCTTCTACACCCTTCTCTGTTGGCTGCAATGTTGGCTTGTGGGCTACATCATCCTGATCGAAAAGTTCTTCTAGAGGTATCAAGCCTTTAGGAATAATGTTATTCTTCAGCTAAAACACGTCCATGTGATTGACTTGCACATTATCTTTATCATCATCATTTTCTACATCAATTGAAGTATCTTTGAATTTACCTCTGTTTTGCAGAAAATCATCAATCTCCTCATCATCCTAAAACACCTGCCAATATCTCTGATTGTCTGGAATGGTTGGACGATGCTTGACATGGATTTCAAATTTATTGCTGGAATTCATGGGGATTTTCAAACTATTTGCTGCCTTAGCAAGAGCATCAGCAATATTATTTTGTATATGAGGCGCACATGTCAAGGTGTATTCTGAAAATAACTTTAAGATTTCTAAAACTGCATTACGATAAGCCCACATCCTAGGATGCTTTGCTTGATATTCGCCTTTGACCTGCTTTATTACCAATTTAGAGTCGCCATATACCGAAATCCTTTTAGTATTTAGCTTTCTTAGAATCTTCAGGCCAGCAATCAGAGCTTCATATTCAACTTCATTGTTTGTACACTCAAAGGCCAGCTTGTAAGAGAAACCTTCACACTGCTAGGCACTTTGTTTGGGGTGGAGAAAGGACCGCGTACCCAAATTCCAATTCCAACGCCATCATTTCCTACTGCTCCATCAAAATCCATGGTCCACAAGCCTTCTTCCTCCTTTTGCAAGTGCTGGAAATCTATTTGTTATGCCTTGTCTGCTTGTTGTCCATTACTTTCAGCTGATTGCCCAACATTGTTTTGTTGTTCTGGTCCTTCTTTCTTCAAAATTTCTCTGAAATTTTCTGTTATTTATGGAATATCATCTGCTTCTACTATCTGACTATCTATATCATTTAAACTATCTGAAAACAAAACGAAAGACTCTAAATCTGTATGTACATAATTTATTGGATGATTTATTGGTTTCTCCTTGCTGGTGATCATATATTTCATTTTTTGTTCCCGATATAATTTCCTCATTTGTCCAAACACCGGAATTGTTGCATAGGAGAAATCAAGTTATAGTGTCCCTTTCAATTTTTCTGCCCAAGACCTGGAAAGAAGCATGTCAAACCTTGGAGGAATATCTGCTACAACCACATCCATCAAAACATTTTTCATGGGAAGTTGATCCAAACTCACAACCAAGTCTTTGATGAGTCATATACATCTCACTTTGCTGGAATCAAATGAATAGAGATCATGGTATCGCCGGGTGATGTCCAGACCGAGCTTATCCATGATAGCCTTGGGCATGAGATTGTGAGAAGCTCCGGAATCAAACATGGCATTATGTAACACAAAATCATGCAATCTTAAACTGATGTAAAAGGGTGGCACATCGCTATCAGGAGACTCACCATTCAATGCTGGCCAAAAAATCATTTCAGACTTATCGTCTTCAACATTCACCATGTCGGACATTGGGCCTAAATTCAACATTCTAGATACTTGTCCTCTATAACTATTGTTTTTCATTATTTCAGTCAAGGGGATGGATATCTTTAGTTTAAAATTTTCATTCTCTAAACTAAAAGTGGGAGTCTTTTCTACCTCTTTGACTGGAGTCTCTTTCTTTTCCTTTTCTTTTGATGCAACTTGCTGTTGTGGTTGTTCTGCTGATTTTGATTTGCTGCTCTCCGGATCAACCGCCTCTTTTCCTTTTCTTTGTGTAGCTGATGAATCATTCTTTGCTGCTTCAACCTCCTTCTTTTTCTAAATAGTTTTGGCCGGCACATATCTGTTTCTAAGTGAATATCACTGCTGTTGTGTGGACATAGCATTCATATACCCCCTCTAATATTCCTCTGATTCTTCTTGTAAAACAGTGTCACTAGCTAGAATGAAATCTATATCTTTGTGTGCAGTGGAACTTTCCGCATACTCCTCTTCTTCGGTAATGTAAGTAGGCAGCTCATCTAGAGTAAAGAGGTGGTTTTCTTCACCTATTACATTCTCGTCCTCATCTGACTCCGGTCCATGCACAAAATTCTGCTGCAAAGGTGCCTGTATTGGCTGTTGTGCTGCCTGCTCTTGGGTTCGCTAATCTCTCTGTCTTATTCTATATTGTGGCTGTTGCTGGCCACGGAAGTTAGGATTCCTAACTTGTGGCTCAGGCTTGTCGAGCTTCACCCTTTCAAGCATCTGCTCTACCTTTTTGAGTATTTGATCCATTGAGGATGACTCTTCCTTGACCATGACCTTCTTTTCTGCTTTTGCTCTAGCTCTTTTGGACAGCAGATTTGCTTCAATGCTGACCGCGATTTTCTGCATGTCTTCCATTGTGGTCGATTCTCTCTCTCTTAATTGGTAGGCCATGTCAGCATCAAAGCCATCCAGAAATTTCATCATAGCTAGTCCCACAGGTGGCTTTAGATGATCTGGAATTTTGTTATAAACTGAATTGAATCTAACACAATAGTCTTGGACCAACTCACCAGCATTTCGTTTGATTTGCTCATATTCAGCGAGAATTTGAAGAGGATTCTTTTTCACTTCCCAGTGGTCTAAAAATTTCCTTTGCAACTCGGCCAAGGTGGCAATACGTGCAGCCGGCAAACCTATGAACCATTTCCTCACATCACCAGCAAATGTTTGTACAAAGAGTCTCATTACCACATTCTCTGCATCGATTTCATGAAGTTCATATAAGTCCGCCATTTTGTCTATATGTTGTTGAGCAGTAATGCAGTTAGGAGTGCCATCAAAAAATGGGATTTTACTTTGATAATCCGTTGGCATATCATCTAGAACTTGGGGCGGAACAAGAGGTGCAAAACGGGCAGCCATCACTCTTGGTGGATTTGGCCTTGGAGGTGTTGGAGGAGTGTGCACAGTTTGCAAGGGGCTAGCAATTGGAGTTTGGGGTTGTGTTGCAATATAATTATCAATTAACCGATTAGCCCTTTCTGTTTCGAGGTCCACAAGAAATTGAGGATTAGGTACAGTATAGTCAGCAACCCTTTCAGATTTAGACTCAAACAACGATATTTCAAACCGTTCGTCAAACTCAAGCTCTTCAAGATATTCAAAAATGTCTGGACATGAATGGGATTTGAACACGGGAGTTATAGTGCTCTCTTGACGAAGGAGTCTCGGAATCAAATTTGGATTTTCGTAGATGTGAGGAGGATCCGGGTCTGGATTAACTCTGGTATATCTTCTTGAAGCCAACGTGCTATTGAGAAAAATCACAGGACACAACCAATTTACTCAGCCTATCCAATCCTAATCTCATCATCCAGAAGCTTAGAATTATTATGAAACAAGGGGATTTGATTTCAGTTTAGTCTTGTCCCCAGTGGAGTCGCCACTATGTTAGCACCTAAATCTGCCTTAGGCTGAAGGAAGGCAAAAATTAGGGTAACCACAAAACACGCTCAGTCTGGTAGCTAGCCCTACTAGAACAGGAGAGGGCTCTCTCTGAGTCACGCTCAGTGAATAGATAAACAAGATGGCCTGAGATGACTGATAATGAAAATTGATTTTAGGCTAGTAAAAGAATATGGAACCAAGAAACGAATTTTTTGTGAATGACTGTGTTTTCTGGGATGGTATGGGACCAACGGTCAACAAAGAACAGAGAATGTAATACGAAGGCAAAGATTACTTCGTGAGGCAAGGCAGGCGAAAAGTGTAGCAATTTTAGTTTGAGTTAACGCGGAATGAAAAGAATGCTGAAGAAAGTGAAAAGGGCATAGTTACATGAATCCTTTTCAACAAAAGAATAACACTGAACATGAAATTTTCCCACAGGCAGAACAATAAAATTGAATTCTACCTAATCTCACTTAGAAAATTTCACTGGAAATGAACATGAATTGAATTATGAAACATAAAAAATACATATGAAAACATAAGAGGCACATTTTCTACACTCACAACCACAATAATCTCATGAAACAGAGTCGTTGCCTTTCATTAATCCTCTTGTCAAAATATACAATGCAGAACTGAATTTCTCTCCCACAGTCTCCCAGAAGTTACAAACTAGCCAACCTTTTACAAATAGTTTGCATACAATATATAGAATGAGTAAGGAAGAGATAGAACGCCCAAGGGTTCGGGAGTTGCTCGAATCATTGCAAAATGGAGATGGAGAGCCAACCATCAGCTATAGGTGCAGCATCACAAACATGACATTTGGCTTGGGTGACCGTTTGCCTTCCTTCGCCACTTGGATAGAAGCCCATCTAGAGAGAAAATGCTTTAGATGCCACCTTTGGTGCCAAAAAAACCAAAGTGTAGATGAGCAGGCCCACTTGGAGAAGTCGCGAACCGAAATTTCGCGAAACGGAAGCAAACTGGGCAATTTTTCCTCTGTGCGCCGCACCATTTTCTCTGTGCACCGCACTACTTTGGGGCCTGTTTTGAGGCACTTGTACGTGTCCAAAATGTGCCAAAGTAGGCTCTTTGGAAAGCATGTCCTGTCTACTTTCTAACCCCACTAAAATTTTTGAATTTGGTTCTCATTTTCCCCTCCAAATCTTCATTCTCCCAAGACTGCTTTCTGTGTGTCAAAAAAGTGGCAGAAAGGCCATTTTTGGGTTTTTTTGACCTTTTGGAGACTCATACCTTGCCAAAATTTCTTGTCTGGACACCAGTAGTCGTGATTTTCCATGTTAAATCCAAAAATGCAAACCATTCCTCATTTGGAGCTCTATAATTTTAGCGTCGCGCGCCTTGCGCGGCGCACAGGGAGGAAAACCCTGTTTTTTGCCCAAAAATTTCCAAAAACACCAAAATTGCCCCAAAATTCTTCAAATTTGGGCTGGAGGTTTTCTAAGAGGTACTATGCTGGGCCACAGAGGATTTAGCCAAGATTTGAAGCCTATCTTTCTCTTTTTGCCTCTTTTGCCTTTTTGCCGCTTTGCCCAACTTCGCCTTCAAACTCCTTATTTGTGCCCTGTAAATTTTGTTGTGCGCCATGTAGTGATAGGCCATGTGCCTTAGCAGTGCGTTGTCTCTGTTGGCCTTGTTCAACATTCTATCCAGGTGCATGTTAACCATCTCGAGAGTAGACTCCCGATCATCATGAATCTGTTGCTCCAAGGAAGTGAGCTCAATCCTCCTATGTTGGGCAGCTTGGCGATCCTCACGAATGTTCTGCAACTCCATGATCACATGCTGGTCTTCAAGTTGTTTTTTCCTCTGCCCTAAATACCTGATGTTCCATTTGGCCATCTCCAACTTGAGTGACAAGGATTCTATCTCTGTTTCTTGCTCCTAGATGGTCTTCCTATGTTTGGCACTCTCTGAACTTGTATCTGTCTCATCATCATGAAGGAGAACGAATTCGGTCTCTTGTTCACCTAATGGCTCACCTGAAGGCCCCTCATCATGCTTGGGCTTCTTTCCCTTGTCCTGTACCTGTGTCATCGATGTAGGAAGTGAGGCCCCTTCCACCTTGGGTGGAGATAACACTCGCTTTGCTGCTGCAAACAAAGGTCTACTGCCTTTCTGGTAGGTGATGTATACTGGCATGGTATCAGTCTCATGGTGCTCATACTGATGTGAAGGGCCACCTACCTGATGCTTTGCCTCTGATACTATCGGTGGAGCGCTGAAGAAGTCACGGGAGATGAAGTCCTCCCAAGCAATACCCTGCAATCCCAATTGATGGTCCACCAAAATCCGGATGAGAGCAAAGTGATAAACACTGTTGAGCTGCTGTCGAGGGGTCTTGTGCTGCATGAAATTTTTCATCCTCTCTATGTTCCCGCAAATGAAAAATGGGAGGTTCATCATTCGCACCCTGGTAAAGTGCATGAGCTATCTGATGTGATAGGCATAAAGGTGAGAAAGCCTCCCCTCACAACTGAAGTATTTCATGATTAGTTTCATGAGCGGAGCATACTCATCTCTCAAAAATCTAAACGAGAAAACTCTTGTGAGCTTACTCAAACAACTGGCCTTAACGTAAGGCTCATAATGATCCCTCTCCACCTTCATCTTCTTGTGCCACTGTTCTCCAACATTTGGTATGCCTGTTGCCACTGATATGGTTTCGGGTGTCAATGTGAAAGTGACCCTAGCCAAAATATACTATCCTCCATGTAGGTGAAGTGCAAAAAGACGGGCCAACTCATGATGAACTCTGGCATTTGCCACCCTCTGACAAAATTCAAAACATGCTAAGTGCTGGAAACAAGACATAGCAAGAGGGCATGCCTGCAACTCAGTGAGGGTGTTTGGCTCATCTCTGACATGTCTGCCACTCCTAGGTCTCCGGGGGCCTGTTCTCCTGAAGCTGTATCACTATGGGTCTCCTCCTCATAGCCTGATGAAACTTTGAATGCCATTACTGTTGTTTGCACCCTGAGTTTTATGCTGCCCTTTGATTCTAATGAAGCTGGTAGTTGCTCTAAAAATCTGCCACCAAGGGGACAATAAAACAGGGAGTATTAGGAGGGGGATGATGAAATGGGAATAGGGGTTAAAGGGAGAGATTTGTGAGGGATTTGGGAGTAGTTTGGGTATGGTGTTGATGGGGTAGGGTTTGAAACACCTTGGCAGCACTGTTACTGTAGCACAAACCCTAGGATTATGTTTTCTTTGTGTCTTCTTTTGTTGGCTTTACAAAAATGTTTGCATTTGATTTATACCCCTACAACCATGTTATTCCTTTCAAGTTTGATGCAAGAATGCAGGTAGGTTTTCTACCTTCCAAATTTGGTGAGCATCCAAAAAATTTTAGGCAAATTGAATAGTTTTTGGGCTTTATATCTCTGTGTGTTGCGTGCAATTCCCAGTGCGTCGCGCGCTCTGAGTGCACCGCGCCAATGGCGGATTTACACAGTGGACGGGCTTTGTGTGCGTCGCGCCCAATGAGTGCACTGCGCTCCTTGGTGTGTGCGCCACGCACCCTGAAATCACCCTAAGTCATGCCTAATCTTTTGACTCTTCGACTCTCTGATCATCCACCCCTCTCCCACAGCTTGGTTTGCACAATGAGCTGGTCTTGTGGTGACTTTGACCTAACCAAATAGTGGAGGAATAGGGAGAGGATTATGATAGTGATTTAGGGTGGGGTTTTAGGAAAAATGATCAAGGGGAGATGGGAAAAATGAGAGGTGAGGGGAAAAAGGCGAGTGGAGTGAAACCTTGGCACTAACAACACAATTTTGCAACCCCAGCCATCGTTTTCTTGGTGATTTTATTATCGTTGACCTTATGCTTTTGGGTGACATTCAAACGTCTTATGAACACCATATCATTGACAAAATTGATGAACCGGTAATGTCATAAGGCCTACCTCTTGAATTGATGGCGTTCACCGAAATTTGGAGCGCTTTGGCAACGTGTTTTGGTCCCTGGACTGTATGCGCCACGCGCAAACCCCAGTGTGCTGCGCACTTTGTATGTGCCATGCCTGTGTAAAGCTTCAACTGCGGGCTAGCTGTGTGTGTGCAATGCCCGGTGAGTGCGCCACGCTCCTGGGTATGTGCGCTGCGCGCTCTAGAACTTGCTCCCACTCACTTCCAACGTTCCAATCTCACAATCACGCTTTTGCAATGTCTTCTCCAAGTCTTGTAGTAGCACAATGCCATTTGATTTGGGTCAAAACATGTATTTATAGCCTTGGAGGAGATGGGTTTAATTTTTGCTTCCTTGAAAACCAATTTTTCTAATATTGTGTTTTTGCACTTTTTCACTGATTTCTAAGCACACTAATTTTCACTTTTCCCTTTGACATTTTGGGCTCAAATGATGAAATTTTCAGCACTCTTTGCAGGGACTGTATGACAGGACATTAGGCCACGGAAACCATGACTGCATCTGAAAAAATCAACTGGCGACTTTTTTTTTTTTTGGAAAATTTTGTCATAAATGACGTTGTTTGACTTTTCTTCAAAAAGGAGTTTTGAAGAAGAGTCGAAGTCTATCTACATGACGATGAAGCTCTCTGAACCATAACTGTGTAAGGGCCTTACTTTGGCCTGCATGGCTTTACTGGACATGTTTCAAAGACCAAATTGATGAATTCCTAGACCTAAACATAGAAAATGACCTTTGTCCTTTAAAGGACCAGACCTTGACTGTCATGGGATTTTTGATTATTTGACACAAAGACATAAGCCAGCAGGAGCCAGACATGAGGGGAAATGACAATCATGACCTTCTCCGTCAGATCATGGCATGCCCCTAGCGGAATGCAGTTGAATGAATGGAGCGGGACACCTAAAAATGAAATGCATAAAGAGTTTTGATCTCTGACAGAGGACTAACCAGACCGAATCTAACAGAAATATTGTGGGTACACTTTGGGATCCCATAGTCTATCAACTCAAATCGGGACAACAGGTTCCTTAGTAAATTTTGGTCCAATGTCTGATTGATGCTGGACACCAAGCTCAGTAAGTCCACATCTTTCCATCCCCAAACCGATGGTCATACAGAGGTCGTCAACAGGATTATCATACACATTATGCGCATGTACAACTCAAAGCATCCACGCACATGGGATGAGAGCCTCCCCTATGTCTAGCACAGCTACAACCAGGCTCTCCACAACTCAACTGGCCACAGCCCTTTTCAGATGGGCTTGGGATTCCAGCCACTATGTCCCCTTGATGTGGCCATACCATTTGCAACGACTCAGGCAGATTCAGCTCATATCCAGTCCGAAGCCAACAAGGAAAATAG
Organism: Pinus taeda; assembly: GCA_000404065.3. NCBI lineage: Eukaryota > Viridiplantae > Streptophyta > Pinopsida > Pinales > Pinaceae > Pinus > Pinus taeda. Next base: position 43,534 of record APFE030689466.1, on the reverse strand, counting down.
CTTCATTGAGCACATGTAACACATCTGCCAACATGTTCATTACATATTGGACAAATCCAATGCTAAGTACAAGCAGCAGCATGATCAGCATCAGGTGCCACACAAGTTCCATGTGGGCGAAAAAGTTTGGCTACATTTGCAGAAGGAGCGCCTCGTTGGGCCCCACCGCAAGATTCGCCCACTTCGATATGGGCTATACACCATCACCAAGGTTGTGGGAGATAATGCTTTTGAGCTCAACATTCCCCCATTCCTTGTCCTGCACCCAGTCTTTACTAGACACATCCGACATTGCAAAACAGATCGCACCAACAGAGTTAAATCCATATTGCAGGAACAAGATGCAACTGATCAGATCATGGACATGCAGATCAAGAACACTCACTAGCAAAAGATCCAACTGTATCGAGTTGTCAAAACCGGCCAACTCCTGCACCAAGGAAAATGGCTCACTAGGGACCAAGTTCAGCAGAAGTTTCCTCATCTCATGGAGGAACTTAATGCCAATGGAGATCATTGCATCATAAGGGGGGAGGAATGATCTAGGTGGATATTGGTGGTCATCCGCCTATTCCACATGGACCCCCACCATTGTTTCTTTCAGTTTCTCAATTTCCTTAATTTTAGCACAGTTTACTATTTTTTGCAGTTTTTCGGGTCGTGGACTTCCAGAGTCGTTTTGAGGCCCTAAACGACATTTTTTTTTGGCAATATTTGTCCAAGAAATTTCATTGAAATATCATTTTTAGTTGTAGTCCTTAGATGGATCTTTCCAATGAGGTATCACGTGCATCAAACAGAGATAATATGACCAAATTACGACCCCAGGAAGTTGGTTGCCCAACTAAGCCCAACGGGGCCCATAAACTCTTGGTGTTACATCTCCTCGGGTTAGGGTTTTGGTTGTTTAGGGTTTTCTCTTATTGTTCAATAATAAAAAGGCCCTTGAGCCTCATTATAACTCAGTTCAGAGGCATGTAGCCGCCACTTCTCTTCTTAGAGATAAGTTACCATCGCACGAGCTAGTCTCATTTCCATTATGTTTGTAAGCATATTTCATTATTTTATATTAATGAAATATAGTGTTATTTCTGCTGCATCTTTGTATTTATGGTTATATCTGTAATTTGATGCGTTCCTATTTAAATTCAGATCATAACCCTTATGTTATAAGGGCTTCCCAAACTATGCCACTGAAAGTGGATTTACACACCCTAACTCAAGATGTTATGTTTGTTTTGTAGTCTTGGGGGAGTTGACCTCACTTCCCTATCCCAAGACCTAGCCTACCTAACGTTGATTTGCTACCAAGAAATAAAAAAACATCTAGTTGATTTTATTAAGTGTGTTAATTTTAACAGTTGTTCATTAAGTCAAGGGCTATGGATGAAACTAAAATAATGTTATGACTCAATTAATTCAAAGAAACCATACAAAGATATGCAAATGCAAAAGTTCAATTTTGATTAATTCTATCTAGAGTAAGGAAGATATCTTATTGCTTTAGAATTAAACCATGCATTTTTCCTAATAAAAAAGATGAATTTTCCTATTATCTTTTTTAAATCGGTTCAACTAACTCTGTATTCATTTTTCCTAATAAAAAAGGTGAATTTTCCTATTATCTTTTTTAAATCCATGAAGTGTTCATAGAAACATGATGGCTCATTTTTCCTAATAAAAAAGATGAATTTTCCTATTATCTTTTCTAAATTCATGAAGTGTTCATAGAAACATGATGGTGGGTCTAGAATGAGATTTTAGAATAGATTGGTTCCACCAACTCTTTGTTTTGGTTATTTATCTAAAAAGAAGTTTAACATTAATATTATAAAGATGAGTTATGAATAATACTATAAAAAAAGGTTATGAATAATATTATAAAGATGATTTTAAATAAAATATTGTCCAAAAGCTTTCTCGTGAAATTCTATACATCTGAGACAAAAGAAACTGCTCATTTAACACTCGCCTCTCTGAATTTGCCCAAGGATGAGTAAGAGATCATGAAATCTCCAAGTGGAACCAAGAACTATCAGTGAAATGACACTAATCAAAATCCCAGAAGCTGACTCACCCACCTGCAAATATCTATATATGGATCCCTCATCCTAGAGATCCAGAGGCTGGAATTTTGTATTTTGTAAGGAAGTGCTGTTGGTTTCTCTATGAAACATTGTATTGTTGGGTGATCTAGCTTTTCATGGGGTGAAGAGGGTTTTCATGCTGGGAGGATGGCGCTGGATCAGACAGCTTGGATGTAATCCTCTCTTCTACTACTTCTATCAATAAAGCTATTTGAGTTTTCCTCCATATACTTGTATATATCTGAATCTTGTATTTATGTATGCATTTGTATGGTTAATGTATAGCTGATCCTGCATTGTTTATGGTTATAGATCTTTATGCTTTGATGGTATTATGCTGCTTTGACTCTACATGTGTTCTTTGAAGCGGGACAAGTGAGGAAGGAATGGCGAAACTCTATCAAAGGAGGGAGGAAACAAGCAAGGAGACAAGCGAAAGACTGAGGTTGGTACTCTCTGCTTCTCTCTCATCTATTTCTCATAAAGGAAAACACAAGTAACGTTGGTTTGTTTGTTTCTAAGATAGCTACCTGTCTTAGTGGGACTAGCAGCTCTGAATGGACATTAGTTTTCCCGATAACAAAATGGCGACTCCACTGGGGAGTGAATAGTTTGATTGTTAGTTACTGTTGTTTGCTTTATAAACTACAGACGGAGCCTGAAGTTAAGCCAGCTATCCTTCGAACTGCTTTCCTATGCAACTACAAAGTAGATCAACGCTACTTCAGTCAATATCCGGGTTAGTTTAAAAACTGAACATCTGACTTGCAAACATCCTAAGTGCCCTGGTGGTAGGTCAAATAACCTCATTAGATCAGCCCCTATACTTTGTGTTTACTGTCTATCGTTAGCTCAGCCTATATCCCTGAACTTAGCTGCAAACTGTGAGTGAAAACCAAGCTCAGTCTCGTCCCTGGACCATCGTACTGTCTCTCATTGGCAACCTGGATGCATCGCACCTCCCATGTGTTGCAGGTGAGATGCATCCTTGTTTCCCTGTGTTACAAGTGCGATGATTGAATGAGACTGTTTCTGCCTCCAGATTTTGGTTTTTCCTTCATTGTTTTCAGCTCTGTTTAGTAGTTTTGCTATCTATGATTAGTATATCACTATTGAAACTCTCTTCCTTTGCATTATTCAGCCTCCATTGATAAAGAATTGTGAATGTTTTTTATGTATTTTTCATCATTTACAGTTCTCCTTTGCAAACAGTAGCTTAATCGAACTATCGTCTTTTGATTTGAAAGTGTCGCAAGTGTCATTTTCAATAAAAGAAAAGAGTGTCGTAAAGTCTTCCTATTTTAGATAGTCGATTACACTTTTTCCATTGTATTTGATTTGAATCATTAATTCTTTGAAGTGTCGAAAGCAGTTTTCAAGTCGAAATTGAAAGTGTCGTCTAAATCTTCCCTTCATTTTTTGAAAAGAAATTGCTAAAGTGTCGCTTTGAGGAAAGATAGTTTAGATCTGTACTTAGTTTTTTTTTTTGTCATTCTCACATTAAGGAAACTGCATGTGCATTTTCATTTAGACTGCATGCAGAAATTGATTTAGGACAGTGCATCTTAGTGTGTGCTCTCTGCTCTATGTTGAAAGAATTTTACTTCTCTT
>APFE030689466.1:13155-34742 GCA_000404065.3 Pinus taeda | reverse complement strand
TTTAGGGGGCAACTGTTATAGAAATATTTGGGCACTGCAACCCCAATCACATATGTCCATAAACCAAGGGCTTCTAAACCCCTAAAAGTGTTGTTTCATACCCTAAAGGAATCATCTCCCAGAAGTTCTCCCTCAAAAACTACTCAGAACTGGTCAAAACTAGACCATACAAATTGCTCCATGCTGAGGGTGCGATGCATCTGACCTACCACATGCAAAGGGTGCGATGCATACTGAAACTCCCTTTTGTAGGGTGCGATGAGCGAGAGCAGACAAATGGCAGAGGCAATTTTCTAGGTGGAAACTAAGAGAATCTTCTAGAAACTGCTCATTTGACACTTGCCTCTATGAATTCACCCAGGGATGAGTAAGAGATCATGAAATCTCCAAGTGGAACCAAGAAATATCAGTGAAATGACACTAATCAAAATCCCAAAAGCTGACTCACCCACCTGCAAATTTCTATATATGGATCCCTCATCCTAGAGATCCAGAGGCTGGAATTTTGTATTTTATAAGGAAGTGTTTTTTGTTTCTCTATGAAACATTGTATTGTTGGATGATCTAGCTTTTCATGAGGTGAAGAGGGCTTTCATGTTGGGAGGATGGCGCTGGATCAGACAGCTTGGTTGTAATCCTCTCTTCTACTACTTCTATCAATAAAGCTATTTGAGTTTTCCTCTATATACTTATATATCTCTGAATCTTGTATTTATATATGCATTTGTATGGTTAATGTACATCTGATCCTATATTGCTTATGGTTATAAATCTCTATGCTTTGATGGTATTCTGCTGCTTTAACTCTACAGGTGTTCTTTGAAGCGGGACAAGTGAGGAAGGAGTGGCGAAACTCTATCAAAGGAGGGAGGAAACAAGCAAGGAGACAAGCAAAAGACTGAGGTTGGTACTCTCTTCTTCTCTCTCATCTATCTCTCATAAAGGAAAACACAAGTAACTTTGGTTTGTTTGTTTCTAAGATAGCTACCCGTCTTAGGGGACTAGCAGCTCTGAATGGACACTAGTTTTCCCGATAAAACATCACATGCCCTTCAAACATTGTGTAACTCATTGAAGAGAATGTCTATACCTGCAAAGTAGCTAGTGTCATTATTGAGACTAGGTATGTCCATTATTTTTGGACCGAAACACTAATTCATAGTTTGAATCTTGCTTTCAAAGCTAGCTACCAAAGTTGAATGGATGAAAAAACTTTGTGAGAAGCAAAATAAATCCAAATTTGTATCACATGCCATTCAACACCTATGGTACATAAAGGCAGCTTTATTTTCCATGGTGCTAAGTCCATAGTGGAAAACATGGAGACGATGCAAACTGAGAAAGAAGTGCACATCAGGACTATAATTCTTGATGTGGCTTGATAAGGTAAAATTGAGTTGTTTCTTTCCATATTGAAGCCACTAGCTGATTTTTTGCAGTTTTGTGATAAACATGTGTCAATTTTCAAAGACATTTATATCAGCATAGATCATATTATGGAAAACTTCAACAGGTTCCTGAAGAGTGAGGCCCTCTTTTGTATGGTACCATAAAGGATCTAATTATCAGTAGGGGGTACAAAATTCAAATACAATACCCATTTGAATTATTTTGGTCTATGCCTTGAATCCACAGCATTATGATGAGGCTTGGCTAAGTCTATAGGTAAATAAAATGCTACAAACAAAGACAAGGAGGTTGTTGACGGATTTAGATCAACATTTAGTAAAAACAATTCTAGATTCAATGGACCTCTTGGCAATAAAGAAAAAAATTATAGTTTTTATCACAAGCAGTGATGCATTTGGAAATGTAAATGAGCTAAAGAATGGGGGCACTATGAATCCTATATAAGGTAGAGATAGCATGGTTCTCAACTTTTAAAATAGAAAACATTTGCAGCTAGATCTCTTTCTCTTCAGCGGCAAAGAGAAATTGTAGAACTTATGGGCACCTCCATTTGGAAAATAGAAACAAACTAGCATCAACAAAAGGAGAAGATGTCTTCATCACTCGAATTTTTGCCTTGTCTCTCAATCAAAGGATGATTATCAAAACAATGATGGGGGCTCAGAGACCCCTGACTACTTGATGGTTAACCCTCACTCAGTTCTTCATTCAACGATACTTTTCTTGTTATGGATGAGACAAGGTTGCTTGGGTCAATTATGGGAGGTTATGTTACCCTTTTGATTGGTGTGTAGCATGGCATTGCTAGTTCTTCTCGTTGTAATGTTTCTTACGATCAATTAGTAGACAACATAGATGTTGTTCCATAGGATGATGGTGACTGATGTGGAAGCATAGCATAATTAGAAGAATTTGAAGTGTTGGATCTTTCAATGTAAGCCCATTTTCTTGGTAATATTTACATTTTCATATACTAATATGGAATCTTCTCTCCAAATTTATAATGTAATTTTGATATTTTAAAATACCAAATTTAGATATTTCCATGTATTTTTGAGTTGATTCCCTTCAATGTAGTTCAAGCTCCATCTTCATAAGACACAATTAGACTCTAGAGTAGTGAATGAAGCACCTAGGGTGACAAGGGATTGAACTCAAAAAGGTATGCACTATTATTCTATGGAAAGAGAAGTTGATTATGGAGACATTGTTGGAACCAGTGCATTCCAATTGGAGTAATAGTGGGTTGTCTATTATTTCGAATGACAACAATGATACAGCCAATAAATAATTGTTAAATATTGTAGTAATATCTACTTCATGTCCATCCTACCTAAGATAATCAGGTAAGGAGTGTTGAATGGATTGTTGAAAAAATAATTGAGACCATGGGCCCTTCAAACATTGTGAAGCTCATTAAAAAAAATACACATCCCTGTAAAGCAAGTGCTGACATTATTGAGGCTTGGTGTGTCCAATGTTTTTGGATATGTTTTAAAAGATGACTAGAAATCCAAAAGACATATAATTGAAATCGACAAAATTTTCTTCATTAGTCAACACTTGGGTTTTTTTAGCTATTATCATTATGGTGGAGGGCTCTTGGGCAAAGCAAGCGAAATAGGAAAGGCATACAACAAGGGAATTAAAATATCAGTCATTTTTCCTAGGAGATCATTAGCCCTAGAGTTTTAGGTTGAACCTATACTTCTTATATCCCTAGAGAAAAATTATAGAAGGATTCTGATGAATTCATTAGGATAGTGAAACTACTTGTTACTGTTAGAGTAGGTTGTGGATACTTATGCAAAGTGCCACAAGATATAGTTCCTCCCAATGTCTTCAGTTTGCGAATAAATTTATGTACGACGGGACAACAATAAATGAATAAAATCACTATGGATGAGAAGATGATAGTGTAGGCAACAAAGTTCTGAATAGAAAGAAAAAAATAGGATTGAAGAAAGAAATGGACAAAGGATTTGGATGAGTTAAGTTGTGAATTCTTTGGTAGAAACATTTCTAGAAAGGGTGATTTACCAAGCAAGTGTAATTATAAACATCTAAAGTACTGGCTGACTAGAACGAGGTTGCTAGGGTGACATCAACATTAATCTTGAGTAAGAAGCACCCCTCTTCAATTTTTATCCCATCTCTTAGACTTCTTACAATGTGCAAGAAGAGTTTGGTAGTAAATTTGGTAAATATTCTTAAAGAATACATATGTCAAGATTTGAAGGATTGGAATTGTCTTATCTGATTCAGATGTTGATATATTATTCTTTGAATTCCTTTGACGCGGCAGTTTCTAACCAATTCACATCTACAAGTGATGAAAATATTCTTAAAGAATACATATGTCAAGATCTGAAGGATTGGAATCATCTTATCTAATTCAAATGTTGATAGATTATTCTTTGAATTCCTTTGACGTAACAATTTCTAACCAATTCACATCTACAAGTGATGAAAAGATTATTAAAGAATATATATGTCAAGCTCTAAAGGATTGGAATCGTCTTATCTAATTCAAATGTTGATATATTATTCTTTGAATTCCTTTGACGCAATAGTTTCTAACCAATTCACATCTACAAGTGATGAAAATTATATCTGAAATTTGATGAGAAACCCAACACAAATAGCAAGTAAATAATGTTAGTTTCATCATTAGGCAAGGAATATGTAGACTATGAAGAAAAGGATATAGAAACAGAAGATGACAAAAAGAGCTTGAGAGAATAAGTTTGAGCTTAGGAAGATTGAATGCACATACTTGTTAATGGGGATCAAACAAGAGCTTATTATACATAAGAGGTAAGGAAAAGGGAAGAAGAAGTCAAAGTATGGGGGAAAGATATGCGTTTACCAACTCTGATTCAAAATATTATTCATCTTTCTCATCTTTGGTGCTATCTATCTCTTGCCTTGGCTTATCATCTTTGTGCTCAAACGTTTGATCTTTCTTCTTGCCCAGCCCATCCCCATCTCCATCACCCAAAATACTAGCTAAAGAAGATCCTTGAATTTGAGGGGTGGTGCTCTATTATATTAAAAGGGGCTCCTTAAGTTTCTTAGGTCGAAGATCCATACCTTTGTTGGCAAGATCCAATTCATAAGCGGGATTATGCTGACTTTGTGATCGAGATCCAATTTATGACTAGCAAAACCCAAAAACATATGTTGAATCAGTGTATTCCATTGGTGATTGCTACTATAAAACCTAAAAAGACTTGGAAATTTCATTGTTGAATTTGATTGGTTATTAATGCTCATATGCACCTAAACCACCACTATTGTTACCAGATAATTAACTTTGTGATAAAAAAAATTAAATTAAAATTCATGAAAGTTAGACAAAATCATGCAATTTCAAAATGCAATACCAATAATTTAAAACAACCTCACGAAATCTCATGACTTCCATATTACAATACATAGAATATGAACACTATAAACGTCCACTAATTCCCCACAGCGAGTATTTTAAATTTGGAGAAAACAACGTGTGGGCATTTAAGCTAATTAAATATTTAATACCTAATCCTAAGATAAATTAATCATAACTCGTCATACATAAAGTCATTATTTACTTTAATACAATATAATTCATTAACCCACTACTAAATTTAATTTAATTAATATAATTCATTAACAAATTATCAAATTAAATTTAATTAAATAAATAAATATAGTGTTTTAAAACAAATATTAGATTTTAAATTAACAAACAATATTAGGCTTTTGTTAACCATTTTTTTTTATGGACGAGGAACAGTGAAATAAGTAGGCCAAAAATAATGTGTAGAATTTTAAATTAATTAAAAATTACATTGGGTGAAAATAATGCGTAGAGTTTAATTAATTAAAGATTTAGTTTAAGGTTTGAGATGAAATAATCGATCATAGTTAAATTTTATTTATTAGAATTAAATAATTAATAAAAATTTATTACATGAGTTTTTTAGTGTAATTTCAATTGGCATGCCATGAAAGAAGTCTCATTGAACCAAAATTTTAGTTCAAATTTTATGTTATCCTTTAATAAGGATGAAAAATTAACATGATAAAGATTGTAAACCCTACCACTTACAAAAAAATTAAATTATTTTTTAATTTTAATTTTTTTTAATTTTTTATCAAAGAATATATTTTTTTTATAATTTGAGAATCAAATATTTAAAAAAGATTTTTTTTTTATATTATCTTTTTATCTTGTAATTCTAATTTAAATATTATTTCTTTCATTTTCCAAAATTTATATAATCTTGAAATATATTTCCAAATGTTAAAAAAAATTAAATCAAATGAATCTTTCTTTTCTTCAATTTTATATACATTTAATTTAGCCTACTTTATCATTATCATTCCAATTTATTAAAGATGAATTATTTTATTTTATTGTAAAAATAATATAAACCTTTATCATTATCATTACCAATTTATTAATGTTTTTAAAAATATTTTATTGTACGGTAAAGATAATACAAATAATACATATTTCAAGAATAACAATAAGAGTCATTGAACAAAAAAAATTCACCGTCGTCATATAGAAAAACCTGCACGAATCTGTGCTACATGATACCACCATAATTCCATTGTTGTTGATCCCAACTTATCTGAACTCGTAAACTAGACGTTAGATGGAACCCTTTTTTAACTTCCAAATTAGTTGTAAGAGGAAAACAATGTCAACTAGCATTTGCACCAAATGTTGCAAAAGAAACGTCGTAAGGCATAAATTGAGGAACAATCACTACATGGGAATGGGCAAAATCTAAATGAGATGCAAATATGTAGCAAAAATGAAATTCTAACGATGTATAAACAGAAGTTGATTTAGGGTACCTCACACTATTTTTTATTAATTATTGAATTAATATTGCATATAAATCTCATAAAATTCAATCAACTTATAATTGAAGGCTCTGATCTAAATTTGACTTTGGGTCATTAACAGGGTGATGTTGTGTCTCAACTACTTAACCACTAAACCATAGGCCAACAAAGAAAAGGCTGCAAAATGTTACAGGCATTACCATAGTAAACCCAATGACTCTACACACAAGAATTTTTTGGGGAGAGTGTTATTGGAATTAATAAATGGCATAACAGGAGCAGAACCCTTGTCTTGTTTCCAACCCTCATTTACAAAAGAAAGCTCATTCTGAATGATATATCTTAGGTTTGGATCAGAAGGCAGAGTTGAAGCCTCTGATAAAAAAGAGTGGCATTTTTCCTTCGCTTCATTAAAGCGACTGTAAGTGGGAGTGGGAATATAATTTTTGTTAGTTTTGAAGGTAGATGGAGCATCAAATTTTAGTAATTTGTAAGGGGATGAACTGGCCTCATTGCAGTTGTTGTGGTCTAAAGTGGTTGTTAGTTATTTTTGTGGTTGATGTGAGTAGTTTTGTGAGTGTGGCCTCAATGCAGAGTGTTCTTTGTCTTTTCTGCTTCTATTGCATTGTCTACAAACTCATTCTGGTGAAAATTGGGCTAGCTAGGAATTTAATGCAGGACCTGCTCTACCAGTGAGCTACTTGCCCTTTTGATGATGGGCATCTTTACCGGTTTGATATCAAGGTGTCAATTGGTACCTCCAGCATTCCATTGGGTTAATGCCGAATGGTGTAGTAGCACATAGGCAACTTTTGCAGTGACGTTTCGGGGAGTAGTTCAAGTTCTGCTGATATTCACCTTCTTCTGCTAGCTAAAAACGTGTTTTAGGTATGGTTACTCAAGGTTGAAGTTATGATAACGAGAAAGATCAAGGCCTAGGTTTTGGGCCAAGTTCTTTGTATGTTTAATCTGCTACATGTGCCTCTGGTTAGAGTTCCTTCTTGAATACTTACTTGAGTTGGTGGAACTCGGAGTTCATAACACTCTCCAGCTTATTTCAAAATTCATTCCATATTTTCATGTAGCATTGCCTCAAAGTTTCCATGTTGGCATTGGTTGCCTTTTCTCCAGACCAATCCCGGTTGAATTATGCAAGTACTCTTCTTAATAGCATACGCTGTGTTGGGTGCCAAATTATACATTTCTATTATTGAAATTCAACTCGAGAATATGGTCATATGGTCATATGTTTATTGTGTTTTCTATTTTCCAGTTTTGGTCTGCCAATCATGTACACGAGCTTTTTTTTCTTATCTTCACAAGATAAGATAATGCATGCTATGTACGTTTAGGAACATTTGAAATCTCCTAAGAATTGATGGAAACAATAGATGTTACTATGGAAAAATCAGATGAGTCCAAATTAATACCACATGGATCTTTTGATGAACTAGTGGTTGTACCTAAGCTAACCTTAACTGACAAAACCTACAAGTCATTACCAACTCTCGTGTTTTATGATGCTAAAAAATAACTTATAGCCTTATATGTTACAAAAATGGTTCTCCATCAACAAAAGGAGCATTCTACATCTGCAAGTGAATGGATTTATTTGGATTTCCATCACTCACAGGGAGGGGACTGCAACAATCATAGATGTTTTTCTCTTCAGAAAAATATACAAGATGAAGACGACTACAAATTGATTAAATTTACAGATCCTTCTTTGAAAGTGACTTCAACTTTTTTGAATGTAATGGAGTATTTTGATAAGCACCAGGATAATCAACCTGAAAATAATGGTCCAAAGCTCTCTGAAAGTGTTGGTATATCAGATATTCCAAGGTTCAAGTCTGAGACTGTTCTGGGTGGGGTACCTGACAACATTGACATGAAAACACAGGATAATCTGCAAAATGCACTCTAGTCAAGAACTAAGAAAGTCTCTTTATTGTTCAACTCTATGTTTGTATCCAGTGATCTGTCATTTTACTTGAATGTGAAAAGAAGTTTTGTAAGATGTGGAGATCCTTCAACAAAAGAAACAAGTAGCATGCAAAATTCTTTGTATACCGATCTCAATGAATTATCAAATACTCTTCCATCCAATTTTTATTGTCAAAAGAACATGATACAACTTCATCATATTGAGATGTCCAAATCTGTCATAGACATTATTGATTGCATTTGAACAGATTCTGAAATGGTTTATGAGTTAGATAATGAGCTAAAAAGAATAGTACATACATTTTCAGGTTTGAAAAAGCTTTGTATTCCACATGTTAATTAGGTAGATCTAATGAGTTTGATCAAGGATAGGGTTTCCCAAATAGGTTCCTTGAAATATGATACAACTTTGAGAGGATTAGGCACTATGCATATATTATAGAAGACAACTTTTGATGTTTGTTTATAAGTGTTCAGGTAGCATATCTGTATTTGATAGAGTTGGTTCAAAGCATAGAGTTTTTGGAAGATTCTATAAAACTACCCTATTCTTTGCTTAAATATGCCTTTCTTGACCATCAATAAGCACTTTGGATGTAACAGCACCAAAACAGAGAACTTTTGGAGGAGAGTCTACCATGGACTTCATTTCCATTTTCTTATACATTTGGTTAGATGTACCTAATTTGTTTAATGCATATATAAATTTTTTTGAGTTCCAATATGATGCTCACTAAAAACAAACAGATAAATCTGATGTAGCCTTTCACCAATAAGTAAACAGTGTAACGTTTCAATTTGAAACAGCAGCATTGGTCCACAATAAAAAAGCCTTCAAGAGCCATCCATTTCCTCCAACTGGCTACCTCGAACATCTTATTAAGTGATATGATACAACCTTGGCTTTACACCAACAGGTATAGCAATGTAATCATTCAGTTAAAACAGTAGAACTTGTGCACAGTAAGACAGTAATGAAGGGTTATCTACTTTCTCAAATTGGCTACACCATATTTTTTAACTGTTGAAAATGCATCATATACCACATTAAAAATCAAAGAGATCTGGTGATTGAAAAAATATTTTGTAAAAAAAATACTTGTTTAGATTATAACAAGCAGATCATTGTTTACACAATGGATCACAAAAAGTCCATTTGTAATGGAATAATAATCTGTTAACTTGATCAAACAAGGGAAAGGGTACAGGGTCGTAGAAAATGTGGATTCAAGCTACTACTGTAACGTTTTTTAGTAACCCACTTATTTTGATGATGTTTTTTGGTTTTGTCCAGATATTTTTCCATGAACAGGATAAAAAGTTGTTATAGTATTTTTTTTAAACATTTGTTAAATAAAATGCTATAGTACTCCATGCACCTCAGTTTTTTAAAACTAACTTGTACTTGGATGTAACAGGTTGTAAATCAGAATTGGAAGACAAAAGGATAGTGTGTGAAAAAGATGAAATACAGAAAACAAAAATAGACTTTCCTATAAGCCTCGTACCATGCCACAGAATGGGTCGTATTGCAAATGGCCAAAGCCTCTAAGTCTGTGTTTCAGCACATTGGACATTGGGATTTTTCTCTCCCCTTGCATGCAGTTATGATATATAAGGGGGCTTCTATCTTTATTGTGATTAACATGTTGACTCTGTTCCATCTGCATCTATGTTCCAGATTTATTTGCTTTTTAATCAGGCCATCAATAGGGGCTTATAAATTTTCATGCATTGTTTCCAGCAGGACAGTTACTATTGCAGTATAGTTCTCATGCTAGATGGCCAACTTTCTTCTTTATCTATCCATATCTAGTTATCAAAAACACGGATTTCAAGTGCCTACTTTAATGAAGTCTCCACCAGTGGATGAGTCACACTGGCTGTACAACATTCTTGAAGGATATCGGATGAGAAATGGAAAGAGTACCTTACGTAGTGCAAGAGCAATGCAATGGTATTTTGTATTCATAAGCCTGTTCAGACAATGAATAATGCAGTGTGGAGAATGTGATTCCAACCTTCCCGGTCATCTTTTGTATAGAATTCCTAATTATTATTAATTGCAATTGTTTTCCAGACAGGAATAGCTTGTAAAAAATAAAATTCCATCACACAGTCAAGGAAACTCATCTGGTAGTGGTCCACAGTACCTTCACAAAGGCCCTGGTACTTCATGAATTCAGAGGATGCATCTGGGTTTGCATGTGATCATGTTCTAGCAAAATGTTACAATTTGTTTTAAAAATTTAAACCAAAACAAAAATCTTGCATTGCATTCAAAAGTACAACTCACTTGGCCAAGGGAAGTAATTAGAAAGTCTAAGGAGGTTAGATTCCAGTATGTAAAGAGATAAGGAAATATGGTAGCAGACCTATTGGCTAATATTGCAATAGAGGAGGAACAGAAGGATCATACCTAAACACAAATTCACTGAACTTAGCTGAAGGGGAGTGGACGTCAAGCTTCAAAAATTGGTCCAAACAAATTGCAATGATCTTTAGGAAGTCTTTTATCTAAAGTTCATTTGTCTTGTTTCAATCCCCTAATTTCAGAGGCATTTCAGAGGCCTAGTATTCCCCAACATTACTATGGGTTACGGTCCAATCATGTAAGCTTTTTTAGAAGGACCTATTTTAATTTGAGAATTTATGAGAGAGATACCACATAGAATTCCAAGGTTGAAAGTAGATCAGCTTAATAATTTCAAAGGGTGGAAAAAGCCATGCAAGGCTATAAATTTAATAAGAATACCCCTGGCCAGCTCAAAGAGGGAGAAATCTTGTTGCGCAAGAATTGTAAAGCCATGAGGAGGAATTTAGAAGGACCTGTTTTAATTTGAGAATTTATGAGAGAGATACCACACAGAATTCCAAGGTTGAATTATTAAAATAGAAATAATTATTTATGCTTACATCTAGTATTCTCCTCTATAAAAGAAAAGATTCCTTTCATACATGCAACATCATGGGCCTCAGTATATGCATTCATGTGTCTCACCAAGATACACAATCACAGAAATGAGAAACTACTTGTAAAGTTCAAACATAACATTTGCATGTAACATCATAAGTGTGCAATATTAACCATTATTCTGGGGCTCTTAAAAGATCTTCACATTCATGCAAAAGAAATTTAATTCCTAGTCCCTCAACTGCAAGGTACAACCTCTGCATCTTATTTAAGTATTTTTCATCTCAATACTTTTAAAATAGAATAATTATTTATGCTTACAAACAGCATTCTCCACTATAAAAGAAAGGATTCCTTTCATACATGCATCAAAGGCCTCAGTATATTCATTCATGTGTCTCACCAAGATACACAACCACAAAAATGAGAAATGACTTGTAAATTTTACAACTGACACAGTGCTTGATAAAATAAATTTCTAGGCGTCAGTGTTTCCCTGGCCAAAATTACAGATAAGAGATTGAACACCTGAAAATAATTAGCATGCATACTGTTACGACTCAAGATAACTGGATATGGTGAATTAACCAATGTTGCAAAAATCGTTATCGGGAGTAGATCAGCGAGGAGGAAAATTGTAAAAATCGGGATAAAATCAGTAAAAATCAGGAAAAAAATCATGTTTTTTCCCAAAAATTCATGACTTTTCACCAAAAAATCGCGATTTTTTCAAAATGAAAAAATCACTGAATTAATCGCGCGATATTACCGAGAAAATGAAAAAATCACGATTTTTTTATGTTATCGTGATTTTCGCAACACTGAAATCAACACACTAATATCAAGCAAACACCTAGTTCCATAACATCTAGAGAAGTAAGAAGATGAGAAGAATGTTATACATCTAAGAATAGTTAGTCACAGCAGACTAAGTAGAATGCAATTATTGTTAGAATAGATCTAACTATGAATCCTTTAAAAAATTTATACCTTGGAGAAAAAGGATCCACACAGCTTTGGAGCCCTATACCATCTTGTGGCAACATAGTTCTGCACTTCATCAAATATATACATCTTAAAAATGGGAAATTTACTAACTAAAGTAAAACAATCAAAATCAAACAGAGAATTCAACAGAAACCCTGTCAAACCAGATATAACAATATAGCAACTTATTAGATTTGGATCTGTATAATACAGATTTAAAATAGTATACCATCCAGAAGATTGTTGTGGGCATGTCATTGGAGGCAACTCTTGCTAAGCCAAAGTCACATATTTTTAGCTTTGCAATCAACATTTGCCAAAACATTCTTCGGTTTCAAATCCTGATGATACACATTTTCTACAAGAACATAAAGTTGGCAAATTAGAGAATAGAATTCACATTTCTTCTTCCATACTAAGTTCCCTAAAATGGGAAGGTGCTTCACAGTCATAATAGATTCTTAAAAACGCAGTTAAAACTTAACAGGAATATTTGAACAGGATCAATGTCCTAAACCAGATACCCTTTAGTACACAAATGAGAAAGAAGCATATGCACTTCACAAAACACTAAAATATATATTTTTGGAAGTGAATAAAGCACAATTGCAATGTGCAACTGCTTGAAATGATTTGTAAATACAATGCATGGGGCAAATACAGAGATCAAAATTGTGAATCCTCAAATTGACTAACTCTTGCAGTACAGAGGAAAATTTGAGCATTTGAAGATTGAACCATTATTCTGAAGGATTGATTTCTAATCACTGAATCAAACTAAACTGGTTTGAGGGTTAACGGGCCACATATGTCAAATTGTGGTCAAACTTGCAGTTACATATGGAAATTTGAGCATTTGAAGATTGAACCATTATTCTGAAGGATTGATTTCTAATCACTGAATCAAACTAAACTGGTTTGAGGTTAACGGGCCACATATGTCAAATTGTGGTGAAAAAACTGATCCTTAGACTTGTGAACAATTACAAAACAACAATGGGCCCCCTATGCCTATAGTGGACATTACCATGGTGAAATAAATAGGGACTTCAATCAAGAGTATAAATAGCTGATGTGCCAGAAAATGATTAAAATAATTATTGTTTAATAACTTGTATATTGCACTTGGATTGTCAATACATTTGTAATGCAGAAATACATAGAAAGAAAAGAGAATACAGAATGATCTCATGGTTCAGATTGTTTTATCTATAAAACTGGAGGAAGGCAAAAAGGAAATAGCCTAGCTTCTATACATACATATTAATTTTCACACAGTAATTATGCGTTAAAATATAGTGAGAATAAATTAAAATTAGACAAAACCCCTGCAACATAAAAGAAAAAATCACAATCTTAACAGAATAGCAACCGAATATTGCCTACTCACATAAACAACCCATATATCTAGTGAATATAGTCAGCAATGAGCATGCATACACCCTTTCCCAGGTTTAAAGTTTAAACTTATTTAGAAATAAGAATATTGGCAAAAGAAAGCTACCAGTATGTATGTACTTCAGAGCTCGTAGAAGCTGGTACAAGAAAATAGATAATGTTCTGGTGTCAAGTCATCATTTGCCTTACTAACTTGGTGTAGATCTGATTCCATAAGTCCAAATACCACATAAATGTCTTTGAATTCCCGCCTAGAGGGAGGTAACATAATGTGCTTGATTTCGACAATATCAGGATGCCGCAGCAGCCTCAGAAGCTTAATTTCACGTAAAATCCGGGTTGCATCAGAAATATGTTCAAAGATATCATTTATTTTTTTTATTGCAACTTTCTCCCCAGTGTGAGTATCAATTGCAGAGCATACAACACCGTAGCTCCCTTTTCCTATAACCTCCTGAATCTTGTAGCGACTTGCTTCACCATATTCAGTGAAAAACTCAACCTCTGTAGGGGTCTGCATCAGGTGAATTGCATCACAATCAGATTTTAAACCTTACATCATCTTCATAAAATGTGATCTGTGATAGAAACCTGAATATTTGAGTAAGAAGCGGATAATAAGATCTAACAGCAAGAAAAATATTAAGCAGAGCAAAATAACAGGTATGATCTAGGCCTGAAATTTCCATGGCCAGATTTTCTCCCAGATGAAAGAAAGCTAACAGCATTCCCTCAAAAGCATGAAAATGGTATCGAAATTGAACCACTGTGAGTAGTGACAATGCCAAAGGTTGCTTCATTGAACACTAGCAGCTAAAACATATACAAGAGTAGGAACATTGGGTTTGAACAAGCCTATGTAATTCACAATTATGAGCTATTTCATTATTGGGACACCGGCAAATAAATTATTTTCCAGCTAAACATCAAGGAAAGCATTATCAGTACCACACATGACTTAATGCCTATGACCTCATTTTAAAAAGGTACAACTATAACTAAAAATTTGAACGGAGACCTGAACCAAACTTCAAAGTATTACCCGAACTGATTTATCTTCATGGCAAAGTAGGATGTTCAGTTAAAATTTTAAACGGAGACCTGAACCAAACTTCAAAGTATTGCCCGAACTGATTTATCTTCATGGCAAAGTAGGATGTTTAGTTAAAATTTTAAAAACAAACTGAATGAGAAAGATTTGCCATCCTTTGTTCGAATACAATATCAAACCAAAAAAGTGGGATCAATTTAAGCCTATAAGGAACTAAACATGCAAAATATGAGACGATGGAACTATCCTTGCCTCAAAATAGCAGAAAGCAGAATTCCCTAACATTTGGGTGAAAATTTAGTGTTCTTCAAAGAGGCATGTGAAGCATAACTGGAGGAAAATAATATTTTGCCTAAGATTGTGAAGGTGAACACCCATGAATTGACAGTCAATGAAAAGGTCCAATGCATCAATCACCTGGGTAAAATAAAAAACGACCACAATAAGCTGGATTCTTTAGGTCAACGCATGTCCAGATGTCCATATCTCTATACAGTCTGTTATAGCGCACAGATCTTTGTGATCAAATTCATGATTTAAATGACATAATTGATGAAGAGATTTCGATTTTCAAGACTGAATGCATGATTTTCCTTCTATAATTTGAATAGATGCAAACAAGGAAATGCGACCCTGCAGAATGTGGCATGTTCTAAAGGGGAAATGCTTTAGGTCAAGAAATGGAAGGGAGTCTGAAACATAATATTCTAAAACCGTTACAGTTATTAGATGCCAAACATGACAAAAAACACCTCCCAACTAAAAAGGGTCGTGATGCTTGAAAGTCCATTCCATAGGTTGGCTTCAGTTAATTTCCTCTTTAAAAGGGAAAACTATGATAATATTTTTTTATCAAAGAAGGGAAATGCATATTCAGTGTCAAGCTTTTTATTCTTATTGGTTGGTTCATCAATTCCAGTAGCCCTGTGAATGAAAACAAATTTTGATGAGTTACACAACAAGGAGCCCTTCAGATTAAAGGGAAAGTCGCAATCATTAATGATAGGTGAAAGGTAAGTGATAACCTTACCTTCTAGTCAGGTAAGACAACCACAAGCAAAAAAGGGTCAAGAGATTTCATGACATTTTTAACAAATAAGGTTAATCGATATCAACAATATACCGATACCCACCCCTTGCTATTCCATGGAGTCATTTCAATTTTAGAGTATCGGAATATCAATCCACATGCAGAACATGGTCTTACCCAACATTAAATGGGGGTGTACCTTAGTACTAAAGGAGCCCAACGGCAGGGGGCGGGACCTAGATTTGTTCACATCCTGTTAAATTTTTAACACAGAAACAAAAACAGCATGGGCCCTAATGCCAAAGGATAATTCTGGCAATGTGACACTATATTCTCCATCTGCTGCAGAACATCTAGCTTATAAGAATCCCCTACGACACACTTAAACAAACCCAAATTTCATAAAGGGTAGTACGAAAAGAAAAAGCAGCATGTTTTGCAGTAATCGAATCACAGACATTAAGATCAACCCCAAACCAAGGTACTTACTTTTCTTCTCTGATCTTGCTCCATAGTTCTTTGTCTCTGTTCACTTTTAGATCCACGTTGTATTCTTATGTCCTGATACAAGGCCAATGCCTCAACTATCTGCGAACCTTCCTGGAACCGCAAATACCAAATCTTTTCACATGGGCAGTGCTTCAAATGAGAGGAAAAAATCAGCCTTTTCTCAGCTTGGTCTGTACGTCAGCCACATTTGACCCATCTGCCTCTACGTCTAATAAAAAACCCACTGTTTATCTTGATCCTGCCATTAATAAACAATTCTAGATCTACTCTCCTGCGCTCAGTTATAGAGAAACAACACAAGCCCATGGCCTACAAGGCCTGTGAGTGCCTGATATCTGCATTGCCAGAAAAACAAGAAAAAGCACGAAAATTGTCCTTTCGGCCCCTGTACTACCCGTCACTCACTGATATTCAATGTACTCGATCACAGGGGAAATATTGAAAAGAAATCCACATTGGGGTTTGGGAACTGAGGGTCTTAAACAGAAGGGTAGTCGAGAATGTGCGGCCCTCCCTAATTCTGTTATCCCATAACACACGCCACCCACCTGTCTCCTTACTTAAATCAAGCAGACTGACAATTGCGTTGAAGAATTTCAATCCGACCGACAGTTCATCATTCATGGAGGATAAACCATGTCAAAGGAAATAGTGGAATCAATTTTGAATAGCGTTTCAACTGTGTTTAGGCTTATGTCATAACTTGAAGGCAGAGTTGAGATGGTTTCAAAATTACTCCACCTCATCCAATGCCATACTTCCTGCTCCATGAAACGATAATGAAACAATAATCTGAACTAAAACATGCACAATTAAAGTAATCCATAATCTACACGTCATGGATACATTGAATAGATTTCATTTGCACATTTTATGATATTAAAAGAGAGAAATACATGAAATTAAATTTTAGACATTGAAGAATTTTCTTAATGCATGATAAGGAAAACACATACATATGCATCTGTGTAATTTGGAGGTCCGATCGGCATAAAACTATGGTTTTGGTAGCCTTTAACCACCAAACTAAAAACAAAGAAGATGTTGATAATTATGTTCATGAATACATAACTAAATAACAACCAGTAACTATGTTCTTGACTACATAACTAAATAACATCCAGCAAACTGAAAGTTGTTGGGTGCAAACTCCACTTCAGTTTTTTCCCTATGAATCGTGGAGATAGTGCATATAACAATTTCCTGACCCATTTCAATGCCTTTATTTGCCATTACAAACACCATGAACATCTGATTGTTCATGTATCCTCAGTTCAAAACAGTTTTTTACAAGAGCTTAGTTGTCTGTAAAGTTCAAAACATGTACTCAACTCAGATGCATTGTCCCCTCCATAATGGAATGCATCATGGATTCAAATGGCTTCATCCTTGGAGGGATTAGTTGTTTTCCAGAGAATATTATTCAAAGAAATCATAAATGCATCCTGGAAAACCTTAAATATTGAATCTGTGTCACCATAGACCAGAGCAGGCATAATTTTCTGGAATATGGTCTTTCTCATTTCCTTCCTTTGTTCCTCTGGGATTTTCTGAAGAGCCTCTATCACATTTATATTCTTTTCTTCAACTGTCTCTTTTGCTATGTAAACTGAATAGGAGCTCTCATTATCAAGAAGATGCCATAGATACTTATAATATGTTGTAAAGGGATTGAACAACACAGGAATGTACCCAGCTATAAGAGAATCGAACAGGGATCTCCGAGTAGGGCTATCACCAGGAGGCTGAAGGTAGAATTCAGATTGCATGAAGAGCTTCACTGTGTTTTTGGGACGTAGGCAAAAGTAGGAATTACAGTTCAAAAAATTGTAACTCTCTGGTCTGCCTAAACACTGTTCAATGAGGACAGAACGAATGGATTTTGTATTGTTGTGTCTTGGGAAACCTGCAAAGCTTATTAGATGGAGTCTCTATCTTGTCCTGATCTACCATTGCCATTGCCAAATATCTTCATCAGAATGAGGATGGAATAAAATACAAGCATCTAAGTATTTAAAGTGCAGTTGAGATTCGACAGTCCCTTGTTAGCACAATAAATGTGAAAGGAATCATACCATCGTGGGTTTTTGGGTTTGTCAGGGATGATCTGAGTTCAACCCACTAGAGCTTTCTCTAGATCGATGGTCGCGTATAGCCTGTTAGCTCCTTTTCCAAACCCCACAGTCTCTTCAATGCCTTGAATGAACTGTAACCATAGGCACAAACAATAATAAAAAAAAAAGACCTTTGATTGTTCATGTATCCTCAGTTCAAAACAATTTTTTACAAGAGCTTAGTTGTCTATAAAGTTCAAAACTTGTACTCAACTCAGATGCATTGTCCCCTCCATAATGGAATGCATCATGGATTCAAATGGCTTCATCCTTGGAGGGATTAGTTGTTTTCCAGAGAATATTATTCAAAGAAATCATAAATGTGCCCTGGAAAACCTTAAATATTGAACCTGTGTCACCATAGACCAGAGCAGGCATAATTTTCTGGAATATGGTCTTTCTCATTTCCTTCCTCTGTTCCTCTGGGATTTTCTGAAGAGCCTCTATCACATTTATATTCTTTCCTTCAACTGTCTCTTCTGCTATGTAAACTGAATAGGAGCTCTCATTAGCAGGAAGATGCCATAAATACTTATAATATGCTGTAAAGGGATTGAACAACACAGGAATGCACCCAACTATAAGAGAATCGAACAGGGATCTCCGAGTAGGGCTATCACTAGGAGGCTGAAGGCAGAATTTGGATTGCATGAAGAGCTTCACTGTGTTTTTGGGACGTAGGCAAACGTAGGAATTACAGTTCAAAAAATTGTAACTCTCTGGTCTGCCTAATCATTGTTCAATGAGGACAGAACGAATGGATTTTGTATTGTTGTGTCTTGGGAAACCTGCAAAGCTTATTAGATGGAGTCTCTGGCTTGTCCTGATCTGCCATTGCCATTGCCAAATATTTTCATCAGAATGAGGATGGAATAAAATACAAGCATCTAAGTATTTAAAGTGCAGTTGAGATTCAACAGTCCCTTGTTAGCACAGTAAATGTGAAAGGAATCATACCATCGTGGGTTTTTGGGTTCGTCAAGGATGATCTGAGTTCAACCCACTAGAGCTTTCTCTAGATCGATGGTCGCGTATAGTCTGTTAGCTCTTTTCCAAACTCCACAGTCTCTTTAATGCCTTGAATGAACTATAACCACAGATACAAACAATAATAAAAAAAAGACCAAAACACAAAATGAATCGCAAAGGATTCAATCGTTCATATTGTAGAACTCAAATTACGCCATTTTTTACCTTTCTAAAGAACTTGGGAGCTCCTCCCGTTACTCAACCAAGATCACTCATTGAATCTGCCTCGAAGATAGTTACATGGAGAGTTCCATGAATCAGTAGCTGAGCCATTGCTGATCACAACCAATTAGAGTGATTTCTGAGCCAATCTAACGATAATCCTTGCAAAAATGAAGCCTTTGTTCAATACACAGTAAAAGGAGCCTCCGTAGTTATTAGTAGGTCGCTTACAAAGTCTTCCTCTATGACCTTCATTGTTGATCTACTGAAACCCTCCTCCTTTACCTATTATGTGGTTTCTTTACTGTTAGACGGACGGGCTGCGCTGGGTAGACGAACTGGCTAGGTAGACGGACGAGCTGCATTGGGTTTAACTGTTTTTTAATGGATTTTTGGACGGCAAAGAATTGTTGAATCGTCTAACAATAGATCTAACGGTTAATATTAGGACAGAAAGACATTTAGGGGAGTTCATTTCAGAGGGAAACGCCTTACGGCATAATAACAAGAAGACAGACAGTCGGCAGGAACATACAATAGGTATTCTATTTTTCTGATATTATTTTTTCATTAGCTTCGAAAGGGCAGAAGGGCAGGGAACAGGAATGAAACAGTAAAAAACATAAATCACAACCGAAAGCAAATAATTAGATGCTAAACAATATGAGAAGTGCCAACCTTTATATCAGCACCAATAATTGTCTCGCCCTTGCTCAAAATTCTACCAAGCAATTTGTTTTAGCGATAAATTAAGAAACAATTACATTGAATTATTAAACCGAGAGGCTTATTGTACAGTCCAGTATAAGAGATTATGTAAGTACATTGACATTGATTTATTGAGCTCAGAGGTTCATTCAATAGGCTAATATGAAGGAATTTGTAAAATTCTCTATCCCTGTCCCTTTAAAATTGAAATAAAAGTTATGTTCTAAATAGAAAAATAATATTTATTATAATAAAATAAAAATGAATAGAAATAAAAAAAAGTGTGGATGTACATATGATGTAAACTATTTTAATGTAAATTACCTATATATTATATATCATTTAAAAAAATTATGTGTATATCATGAAAAAAATAAGTTTTTTTGTTAAAACATTTATATTTTGGTCCTATATATATTTTATTTAGCATTCAAAAATACAATTTAAACAATGAATAAAAACACATTGTATTTTGCACTCTAAAAAAATTTTGCACTTGAAAAAATTCGATCCTACTACACACCTACATGCAGACTCTTAGTTAGAGCATGGGACTGCATGTAAGATTCCTTTTGCATGTTGGAACTACTACACACCTACATGCGGACTCTTAGTTAGAGCATGGGATTGCATGCAAGATTCCTTTTGCATGATTTACTCCTTGATTTGCTCCTTCTTTAACTCCGCAACTTACTAGTTATCTATGGAACTTGTTGTAGGTGTTGAGTCTTCTCATTGATCACCACTATAGTGCATTACCTTGAGATCTTCACCCAATAATGCTATATCATGAGCATTGTAACATAGTTTCTAATGAATCATTCTTTTCTTCTTTCGATTTTCTTTTAGCATTTTTGCTCTGCAAAGATGTGTGTTCAACCTTTACTAGCTAGATTCATCTGTGCAGGTTTTCTAACACATTTACATGGTATCAGAGCCCACAGTTTGCTAGATAAAAGGCACACCAGTACTTTATTTTGTAGGTATTACAGCTTGGAGATCGAAGATTGACAGAAAAATGGAGTTTCCCAAAGCATCGATCTTAACACCGTACAACTATCATGAATGGAAGGACCAAATGGCTCGATACCTTCGTCATAAAGGGTTGTACAGGATTACCATAGCTACAGAAGTGGAACCCACTTCAGCCATAGAGAAATCCAAGTACCTCAATCGTATGGATGAGACCCACAGATCCATATGCATGTGCATCTCTCCAAAGTTGCAGTTTCATATATTTGCCTGCAATACTCCCAATGAGATTTGGAAAAAGGTTGAAGATCTCTACAGGAAATAGGATGAGATGAAAGGACATCTGCTTGAAGTGGAGGTGCTGCCATTAGATCCACGGAACTATGACAGAATTCAAGACTTCTTCACCAAATATAATGATCTATTGTTGCAACTCAAGGGTTGTGGAATTGACAAATCCAAGGAGGAGAGTCACCAAGTTCTCTCTATTATGTCAAAGCTTGGACCAGAATA
>APFE030689463.1:0-13035 GCA_000404065.3 Pinus taeda | reverse complement strand
ATTAAGTAACCCCTACATGTAAGATGATATTTGGATGAACACAAGTCTGCTCTCCAATAATTCTCCTTGGCTCACAAGCCCATGATGTGCAATATCTGTCATTTTCCAATACATTGACACATACTCCAATATAATTCCATGTAAAAATGCTTCTATCCCAATGTATATGAATCTATTGTGAGATAAATGTCATGAACTGAAGTGTTCCCTCATAGAATGCTCCTTGGGGTATAGGTCCATGTTGTTCGGTCTTTATCATTGTCCAATACATTGGCATGTATTCCAATATGCCATGTAAAATTCCATAAATCCAAATGTATATAAATTTGGTTTTTAGATGAGTCTTTATCATTGTCCAATACATTGACACATATTACAATATTCCATGTAACATGCCATAGATCCATATATAGATAAATCTATTTCTAAGATGATATGTCAATGGAAGCAAGTGTGCCCTCCAAGAATGACCTTTGGGGTACACACCCACTTTGTCATTATCCAATAAATTGGTACATATCCCAATATGCCATGTAAAATGGCATAGATCCCAATGTATATAAATTTATTGGGGAGGCCA
This sequence comes from Pinus taeda, assembly GCA_000404065.3. NCBI lineage: Eukaryota > Viridiplantae > Streptophyta > Pinopsida > Pinales > Pinaceae > Pinus > Pinus taeda. Next base: position 12,455 of record APFE030689463.1, on the reverse strand, counting down.
CAATTTCTCCTAAAAAATAAGTGAAATTTCTAGGATGATTTTGAAAAAATGGGATGACACATTTTGTAAATGGGTCAACTTTCTAGATTTTGGGTGTAACGGTTATTGGTGGTGTTGAATCCATTTCCACGAACTCCCATATTTTTGAAAAAATTTCTTCTTGATGGTGCTGAATCTATTTCCACCAATTCCCATATTCTTTAAAATTTTCTTCAGTTTGGTGGAAATTATGGCCTATAAATTTATTTCTAAGACTATTTGTGGTTATATACTAAATAGACACATATTCCAATATGCCATGTAAAATAACATAGTTAAAAATGTATATTAATCTATTTGTGAGAGGATATGTCCATAAACTCAAATGTTCCCTCAATGAATGCTCATTCACAACAAATCCATGAACTGGAGGTCCAATATATTGATACATATTCCATTGTAACATTTAAAATGACATAGACCCAAATATATTGATTAGCCTTGGTATTGCAACAAGAATGTTGCAACTCCCAAGGCTAGTGAATTTAATTATCAACCCAGGGTTTTTACAAACTTAAGAGGTATTAGCACTATATGTGCAACATACAATGTGTCCTTCCTTTGTTTTCATGATGTAATGGAGTGCATGTACTGAAATCAAATCCTAAACTAATTGTAGAAAATGAAATGGTCGAAATGGAAAGTTAAGCTATTGCCAAAAAGAAAGTACAACGAAAATACCTATTCTAATTGCATAAAGATCATGAACTAAATGTAAATAAAACCTAGCTTAATCATATTTATCACATGTGATTATTTAAACTAACTCAACATGGAATCTTATATAAGGAGTATTAATTGTTGCATGCATGTGCTAATTAAGAAATAAAAAGAACTATTTTTCTTTATCTTTTCATTTGATGAATGTAAATGCTAATCTTCACTTGTTATTTGGCAGGGAAGACATGGATGGAGGAAGAGGGTTAAAATGGTATTGATGGCATGGAGGTCAAGTAGGGGCCTAATCCTAGCTTCAGTGATGATTGTTCTCAATTCGGTCTCAAAAAATGCTGCTAGAGGATTTCCTACAGGAAAACTATAAGATGTCTACATGATCCCATGTATTACTATAGGAAGAGGCTGAAATATTAGGAAGTAGTATAGAGGATGGAATGAAGCTTGAGAAAAGTGGATAATGGGATAATAAGACATGGAGGTGGTGGACACTACCCATAACTCAAGCAAGGGCTTCAAGATGGTTGGATTGTCTTAATGTAAATGATAATTTTTGCTTATAAAACAAGAATTCAGATTAAGATTGTAGTGGATTTTGGCGACATGGGTGGATGAGGCTTGGATGAGGCAAACGAGATGAATTCTCCCTACAATGTAGAAGCTCCTACAACAACACACATTATTGTCTGCATCTATACACAAATTCATTTATACATTCGAAAGATTTATTAAATGGAAGAAAATAGAGATATTGCCATCTAATGGCTAAGTTCATGAATGGAAGTGCTTTGAAACCAATACAGAACTTAAGAGATAAAAAATTACAATCCCAACTTGTCCTAAGAAACTCAAAGACAATTAACCCAAGCTAAAATAAATAGCGGAAAATTACTAGTCTCAAATCAAGAAATTCGAGAACTAGTAAGCTAGTAAATCTATAAAATGCATATCATAATCCAGTGCAAGTAAAATTGGATGATTTTTGTTATTAACTAGAATTTATTTTTGATCTAATGCAAGTGGAACAAACTCAATTGAATCTCGCTAACATGCTCTAAAAAATATCATAAATTTATTGTTTTTTTCCACAAAGGAGTTCGAGAAATCTAGATTTGGGAATAAGAAAACTAATCCAAGTACCTCAATGATTACTATAACCTTCAAAATATTTGCCAAGGATGAAATGATGCTTGTGATCTTGAAAAATAACTTATATCAACCATTTAACCCAATCCTATAATAAGAAATCATTAATACTAAAGGCATAAATAGAAAACAAGAAGAAGAGATGCATGTGAATAACAAGTCAAAAGAAGAAAATAAAATGATACAAAAGGGATATGAGGATCCTCAAATAGTCAAGCCCAAGGACACTCAGATTCCTATGGAGGAGACCAATATTTAGAAGCTAAGCATGACACCAATCTTTATTATTTCCATTAATGCAATTACATCCCTGCAAAAAATGACAATGGAGGTGCAAAAATATGAGTTCTCTCCACAAGAAGACTAATCAAAATCTACCCCTAGAGGAAAATTTTACTTGGTACTTATACAAAATTATTAGGAATCATTACCCATGAAAGGAGGAAGCTTTTACCACCAAAATCCCTTGATTACTAGATCTCATTCCCAATACTAGGAATTTGCATTAAATGGGAGGGAACCCATTCCTAGATTTTCTCAATCATTGGAGCTCCACAATATGTGCCATAATTCATAAATATCTCACTAATTTATTATTAATACTGATCCTCCTAAAGTAGGGAGCAGGTCCCTAGATTATCTCCTTCTCCAAATCTTCGTAATATGCCTAATATTCTCATAACATTCCATAAAAATAAATAATATTAGGCACAAATATGCAATTATTCATAAACCTTCCTAATGAACATATTAAAGTTTAAAATATATTATCTAATGAAAAAATAGAAGTTTAATGTGCCGAAGGAGGGTTATATGGGCCTTAGTTTATGTTTAATTTAGTGGCATGAGCCTTAATTTATGTCTAATGTAGAGGCCCATCATACCCCCTCCTGAAAGTGTTGCTCATCCTCTAAGAAACTTAGTGACCTCATTGTGCTTGATTCATGGCCCTAGTGGCCTCTCTCTTGTGCATTCCTCGGTCCTTTCTCTTAAGAATATTGGTTGTAAATTCTGCAAGGACAAGCCCAAAAATCTATTTGTGCATAGAAAAATCATTTGTGCATAGAAAATAATAGCTTTTTGAGACCATTAGTTTGCCTTCTTCCCCTTATTCAAGGTGGTTTATTGAGTATTTTTTATTTTGCATGGTCTTTCACATCCTTATCAACTTTTTGCTACCTTTTTTCACAGTTTAGACACCTCTGGAACCTTCAAAATGCCTTTAGAATCGAAATAGGACATCCTATAGTAATTCATGTCAAAACTACACAAAACCTACAGTAAACCCTGTTAAAACTACAAGAAAAATGTTTTGAGCATAAATGATAGTCTGAGCCTAGGGTAGGCCCTCAACTTGACTCCCATGGCTTTCTGCCATTTTTATAACATCTTTTAGGCCTTGTACGAAAGTTAGAAAGAGATTAGAGACCTATTGGAAAACCTCTTTTCATCACAATAGTTTGAGTTTTGTTTTGATGGTGAATGTCTTGTTTCCTTTTGTTGCCTTCTTTTCGTTTTTGGCCTAGTTGATTGACAAATGGCCTTGGATTTCTCTGTTTTTATTATGTCTCTCTTAGGCACTACCATTTTGGGTTTTAGCACAATTTGTTCCTTTCTTCCTTCTTGTAGCAACATTATGCCTTCGTGTAGCACATATTCCTCCTCTTTCACAGTCTTATAACTATATGTGAGTGATGACAAATGATGTAGAGGGCTTGGAGGATGATGCTAGAGATCAAAGAGAGCAGTGTAGGTTTGTGAGATTGGAGAGGATCCTCTCTTTGTTTTTTCAAGAAATTTTCAAGGTGAGACAAAGTGTAAGGTTTGTTCTTGAAATTATGAAATGGGATGGATGAATGATGCATGGATAGTGAATATGAAGTGAAAGGAGGGCTTGGAGTCCTATGGTGACTTAGCCTTTGCAAAAATTTCTTAATTTAATTTTTTCTCCATTATTTGAAATCATCACCCTTCCTAATTTGACTTTTCCACATTGCATAAGTGAATGAGTGAGTTGAAATTAACTAGTTGAAGGTGGTCGAGATTGCTGACCCATTCTTAGATTATGAAACCTCATCTCTTATATATTGACAACAAATTTCAAACTATAATATGCTCAAGTGAAGAGATCAAGAATATTTCATATCTGTACCTACATAATGGTTGTTGTAGAGACATGCATGTTGCTACTGAGTTGATGTTGTTGTACTGCTCATGACTGAGGTACATCTTTTTAACTACCTTTTTCTTTTTTGTTGATCTTATTTCTTGATGCATTGTCTTCTTGTTGATGTGCACTATAATTTTTTGAAATCGCTTGAGCATGCTACCATCATCCATATGCATCTACCCCTGAAACATCTTTGCAAAGGGATGGATGCTTTGCAAGATATGGAAAAAATGGTTTTATGCTCTATGTACTTTTGTTTCATGTAGTAAAACACAACATTCGTGTATTTTTTTAGGACAACAATCAAAGTTAATGGGAAAATCTTGAGAATGATGGGTGGATGGTGGAAATATATGAGGACGATGGATTGACATGGTCGTTTCCTTATTGGATCATTTGAGCAAAGGAGGAGAAAGTCAAATTTGAATTCTTTTGACTAGGCTTGACCAATTTTTTTCTTTTGGTGCCAACTTGTTTTTGTTGTTTGCACATGTTGGATAGAACCTACATTCATCATATTGGATAGAACCTACATTCATCATAGAGATACATGGAGCAAATATTTTTCATTTTTTCCTTTTTTTTCTTCTAGGCCTACTAGCTGCCTCAATGAGGTTTTCAACTAGTAGATGTGCCTAAGCACCTCAAAGGAGGTTTTCACCAAGGATCTTTTATTTTTTTCTATTTTTCTCTTTTCTTCCAGCTCATTGACCCCCTAATGGAGGTTTTCAATCAATGAGCCAATCTCAAGCACCTCCAAGGACGTTTTCACCTAAGATATTTTATTTTTATTTTTTCATTTTTTCTACTCTACTTTACCTAAAAAACAAAATAGCTTTATCCTCATTATTCTGCACTCCTCCTGTTATGCCTTAGATAATTCTTCACTATTGGACCAGGTTGACTAAATGTCCTCCTTAGAGTATAATATCTTTTTCTTTTGAGTTGACTAAATGTTTACCATATGTTTGACGAAATACCTATCATGGAATAGGCATGTCTAGCTCAATTCATTGCTTGAGTTTTGATTTTTCATCGTTATTTTCATCATTTCCATGCTTCTAGAAAGTTAGAATGAGTTTTGGGCACTCGTCTAGAGGTTAACCTAAAACTTTGATCAAATCTCAAAACTGCAAGAAAATAATTTGAGTATTTACGTCATAACTGAATGGAGGCAAACTTGTGAGTGCAGTTATAACATTCCAACAACATGGATGCAGTTATAGGACAAGGTGAGTGAAAAAGAGTTACAACTTAGGGATTGGTCACTTGAGTTGGCTATTTGGCTCATGAGTGGTATGTAGTCCCTCAGCGATGTCAAAAATATTTCAGTTTGTAGGCCCCACTTCCATAACTACTTGGAGGCTAGGTCATATCACAATGAGACTCATCACATGTTTATCATGGCGAGATGTGAAATTGGGTAAGTGTGGGTTGGGGAGTTACACTTATTGTGATATTTGGGCTCCCATTTTCAATGTAAATCCACCACCACTTCTTTCTTCCCAATGCATACCTCTTTAGAGAGGGAACTAAAGATATAGCTAAAGCACAAGGTATCAAAGTACCCATCGCATAGAGGGGGATTTGTAGATCCAAGTGTTTACATTCTCCTCACAAGGTGTAAACATTTTATTTTAATAATAACATTCAATTTATCATATTTCTATTAGGTTTCTTATATAATATCTTGACTTATATGTTATTTTATACTTTCTTTTTATAGGTTTTCTAAATAAGGTTTTGAAGGACTTAGCAGCCATTTTTTGTTGTTAGGGTGGTTTGTCAAAGTGGATTAAGTGAAATATTTTGGTACACTTACTAAAAAAGTTCATATTAACAAGGTCCTTTCTAAATGTTGCTCAAAGAGGTCCTAGAGGGTCATGGTAGAATGATGTGACCAATGACATTATGTTGAATAGGCCTAGAGGATGATGTGGCACCATGCACAATTGACATGTCCCAAGAAGATTTATTTTTTTGGGGTGACAAAGAGGGCCAAATCTATGTAACACATGTTACCTCTCAAAAGATATCATGTGACTCAGTGATGTCATTGTGATGAAATGGGTGTCACCAAGGGATGATGTGCCATAGTTTCAATTGTTGTGCCAAGTGATGGTGTTTGGAAATTCCTTCCTATGATATCGCATTTTCAAAATTCTACCGAAGTCATGATGGTGGAGGTAAATCATATGATTCTTTAGGAGCCTGGATGTTCAAGGAATTTTTCTTAAGTGCAACCACATGAAATGTCCAAACCCAACTAGGAGTTAAGTACATCTAGTGTAATGGTGCTTGGTGACAACCACAATTCTATGGAGAATGATCTTAGTTTCTCTAGGTGCTTAGAAATTATAATTTAGCACTAAAGACAAATTATGAATTGAAATATTTTGTTTTGTTGTTGGAAAGCGAAGAACTACATATAAAAGAGGATTTTATTTTATGATGAGAAATGTGTTAGAAAATTTATATTACAAAGCAATGAAGCACATAAAATATTGCAGAAATATAGACATAGGAAATGCATAAAACAAGAGAGACACAGATATATGTGGTTCACACATTTTCGGTTGTGTCCATGGAGAAATAGTCAGTCCTCTTTTTGTATTATCCATCAAATTGAAGAGATACAACCTACAGCAAATCTGTTGTAATTCCCTCTTCGCTCTCAATCTCCTCTCTCTTCCTCACTCAGAATACAGATATACATAGACGCAATACAATTCCCTCATATACAGTGACAAGTTGCCTTCTAGGGCCAAAAAGCCCTAAATTAAACATAACTTCCACCGTCAGATATCTGCCTAATTAACGGCCCTGATTGACTATGAAATTACAACATTTTACAAGGCAATTTTACATCTATTATTAGCTTCTGGGGCACTTCCCCCGATCCCCCAGCCAGGGGGGGGCTCCCAAAGGTCACGACCGCTCCCCTTGGACCCCCCCTACAACAAATATTTTATGAGCAGCGTTGCCACCCCATTACGAATTTGGGTCCAATATGGCGATACATTTGAATACAGAAGATAATCACGCTCCACACCCAATAAAATGATGGATAACTATGAGCAAGTGTGAAAATTAAATGTTATTGTTTTCATTAAATAAGGTGGTACGGAATGAGGATGTGAAGGAGTCTTGTGAGACTTCTGTTGGTAACGATTGATGCTGATATTTATCACTCTATAATTGAGTACAAAGAGACAAAAAGGTAGAACCTTAAGTTCATAACGCGTATATGAGAAGTCTTGGTGATGAAGCATTCTCTCAAAGAGTAGAGAATTAATTGAAGTGTTTCTTCTTTAGCCTAGAGAGGAGTAAATAAAATATTATTCTTGATCAATGTGCATATTACATTAAAGAAAAGAATAACAACAGGGAGTATGAGTTGAATGGGTAAAAGGAGCAACCTAGTAAGAAAGGAGATTGTAAATAGTGACCAACAAAGCAACAAAGTGAATGAATTAATGAAGTTTAGGGCCCAAGAGAGAGGTAATGTGTGCCTATAGACGATTGAGAAGCATATTTAGGTCAAGTATTTGTAGAGGAGAGTGGGGTGATAAGAGGGAAATGAATTAAATAAAAAGTGAATTAAGGTGCTAGAGGTCTCACTTTAAAAATCCCATGAAAGAGTAGATCATAGTGGTAGAAGTGGGTGTGTCCCTACAAATATTTAAGCTTTGTTCCTTAAGTAAGCTTGAGCTTTCTGATCTAAGGGGGTTGGAGCCTCATTTGAGTTGGTGCTATCAAATATTGATTTAAACATAGTTGGTGCTCTTATTTTACATCATAATACAAACACAGTTTTGGTGGTTTTTCTCTTGGAAGGGCTTTAACATTAAATCACTATGTACATATGTGACGTGATTGTCTTTTTGTTGTGTATAGCTTACATATTGATGGAAGATTTCTTAAAAAATTTCAAATTGTGTAATTATTGATTCACCCCTCCCCCAAGTAATTCAAGATTCTCAACAATTAATATGAGAGCAAGATACTTCAAGAACAAGTTAACCATTGGAAGTTAGATCCACATGAAATCATGGTAAATGAGGAAAATCAAGATGTCTAGTCATGTATTTGATGGAGCAAATCACATATTTTAGAGATTCATAATGGAATCATACATCATGTCTCTTGGATTCAATTTATAGGCAATAATAGAATCTACATACATAATTATGATAACTCCACTTACAAGTTTGATGAAAGAAGACCTTATAATAATAATGCAAATGCCATGAACCTCATCATCACTAGTCGTAACCAATATGAATAGAAAATTTGATTCACTACAAGTCAACCAAAAAAAACTTGGGACAAGCTCAAGTACTATTATAAGGGAAATGAGAGGATAAAGCAAGTAAAACTTTAAACTTATAGAATGAAATTTAAAATTACAAGGATAAATGTTGGTGAATATATTATTGAATACTTATTTAGAGTTGACGAAGTATCTAATATGATTAGAGTCCTTGATGAATACATTAGGGTAGTCAATTATAAAGTCTTAGGATCTCTCCCAAAGAGGTTTAATGGCAAGATCTGAGCCATAGAATAGATGGCACAAGCAAAGACTCTGAAAATGGAGCAACTACATGGAACCCTCATTACATTTGATATGAGAATTGGAAGTGAGAAGTAGGAGGAGGGGAAGCATCATTTAAATCCTCAAAGAAATCAAAAGAGCACAAAAGACAACAAGATTTCTCCATCTATGACTCAGATGAGGAGATGGCCCTCTTTGTAAGAAAAGTTACATTTGATATGAGAATTGGAAGTGAGAAGTAGGAGCAAGGGGAAGCATAATTTAAAGCCTCAAATAAATCCAAAGAGAACAAAAGACACTAGGATTTCTCCATCTATCACTTGATGAGGAGATGGTAGTGTTTGTAAGGAAATTCAAAAGGTGGTGGGGAAAATAATAATATAAGCTACCATCTAAGTGTTTTGAATGTGGTAGAGTAGGACTTTTTGCTTGTAAACTTCCATATAAATTCAAGAAGAAAGAAAAGGTGAAAGAAGAGAAGAGTTGAGACAAAGCTAAAAAGTATGAGAAAAAAAGGACTCAAAAGAGAAAGATATTCTACTCTAAGGAGGACATTTAGTAAAATGAGTCCAATAGTGAAGAATTATCTAAGGGATAACAATAGGAGTGCACACTAATGACATTTGAGTGTGAGACTAAGTTGGAAGAAAAACCAATTTCTCATAAAGGAATGGTGGAGCTAGAGGAAGAGGAGGTGATGAAGACTGAGAAGAAGAGCAAGCTACTAAAAGAGAAACTCTTGAGAGGTGAAGAAAGTATGTATAACTCCAATAATGAAGAATTTATAAATTATAAAGTTAATCTAGAAGAGACTCTCAAGCTTAAGGATATTTTAGTTTAACAATTAAAGGATAAACAAAAGAGTTATGATAGACTCGAGGATGAAAATGAAGCACTAAACCTAGAGGGGTCAAAATGTTAAAGAATGGCTAGTTTAGATGCATATGATGAAGTTTTCATCTCTCTAAAAATTCATCTTGAAGAATCAAGGAGAAAATAGGAGCTTCTTATAAACTAGATAGTTGAATGGGAAAGGAATTATCAAGAACTTGAGGAAGAAGTTGAATCTTTGAGAGAAGATATTATGAAAATCAAGCGTAATATAGATTTATAAATTATATTCACTAAAGGCTCGGAATAGTTGGTTGATACCCTCATCTCATAAAGCCCATGAGCATGAAAAGTTAGTCTAAGATATAAAGAATCTAAACAAACTTCAAAAAGAAAACAAAGTTACAAATCCATGAAACAATGAGACTTGGAGCTATGTGAAAGCACTTAAAAGAAAAATAAAAAAGTGACAAAATTACATATTCAGGAAACAAGGCGCCTTGGAGCTATGTGGAAGCACTTAAAGGAAAAGCTAGTATAATTGAAAAAGTGACCAGACTTAGACAAAATTAGAAGGATGGAAACCCAACCATGATTTAGACCTCACCTCAACATAGACCTTATGATTACCAAGCAAGAAAAAACTAAATATCAATAGATATATTCAACCTCAACAAAAGCATTAATTTAATCTCAATCATAGAACCTTACAACATTTATCCAAATTCTAACTTTAACTCAATTTATCCAAAGTGATTCTCTACAATCGCCCGAGGGGTATTATCTTTTGTTGGTTTTCCATGTGCAGGTGAATAGGAGACCACTACAACATAGGCCTCCCATGCATTCCCATGTTTGCTTCGAGAGAACATTCACGTCTCATCCTAAGACCAAAATTACTTGGTCCATTTCATACTCTCCAATCTACGCGGATAACCTCATTTCTCTTCTTGTTCTTGTCTTATGTTTTCCAATCTTCCATACTACGCATGGTTCTCCTTGCGCAGTCCTAATGCATCTATTGATGAGCTCCTACAATCCATTTACAGCCTTACTGTCATGCAAAAACTTCATGCATGTTTCAAGGAACATTGTGAGCATCGATGGGTCCATTTTTGGCTACGCTCTCCCTTTGCTTCCTGAAGCTCTTCTTAGCTTCCATAAACGTTTCTTGAGCACGCTCCAAATCAAACTTCGTTTCCTTCATCGGAGCTTTGCAAACCCAAGTGTCATCTACTAGTTGTTTGCCTTTATCATCTCCCATCGTAATTCCACTTCGGAGCATAATATTCACATTTGGATTGTCCTTGCGCAACTTAGACCTCATAATTTGCAGGTTCTAAGTTGGGGGAGGTGGTATCACTCCCTTGTCGTGTATCCTAGCTATGAGCGTAGGACAATCCTCCTTCTTGTGATTAAACAAGGTACAATAGAGACATGATGAACGTGTCAGATTCATATAATCACATGCATAATGCCCTGACCCTCCACAATTGTAGCATATTAGTTGTCCGTGACCTCTTTGAGGTCCTCCTCCACCTCTTCCTTGTCCGTGCCCCTGAAATCCTGTGCACGCCATCCTTGCACCCTGATCTAGGGGCCGCCTTTCGGCTTGAACCCTCTAGGTGGGAATTCTATCCATCATTAGCTCATAACTTCTACATGTCCGCTCATCATTTCCCACCGACCTACAAAAATCACAAAACAACTATTGTGATGTCTGCATGTACTTCTGCAATAGATGACAATTGTCCGTAGCATGCTTTTCTCCTATTTGACAAATCACGCACCACAAAGTAGGCGTCTCGCTTGGTCTTACTTGCGCTTTGAGCCTTACTGGAATCGGCCCTCCTCCCGCAAGGTAATTCACGAACACCGGGCAGTGGTCCATATCATGACCTTGCTCCTTACATTTCACACACCACACCTCTTTGCGTACTTCGAGTCGAGCTGTCATGTCCTGATCTAGGCAACGTAGCCATTTGTTGGCTTGATGGGGCGTAACTGAGGTTTGGTGTTAATTAGCAAAGAAATCTCTGTACTACTGGTAGTTTTGGCAACAACTTAGGGAGCGGGGACTGAGGTCTCACCCAAAGCAATATGGGGGGGTGCTAGAACCAAGTTTCCATACCCTTGAGATGTGTGAGGGGTTGACTTAGTCCAACTAGGAGTGCCTTCGCACAGGTTACTTCGCGCACTCTTCTAACTTCTGATCCCTTCGTATTCTATTATATTCACCTTCGTGCACCCCTAACCAGGGATTCAGGTTCTTCCGCACTCTTTTCCCAAGTTCCGCCACAGATCTTACTTATCTTCTTATGAGTGTTAGTTAGCTTCGTGTAAGGAGCTACTTATCTTAAATTTACTTATTCAGTACATTCATATAATTTCGCGCAACAAATAAACAGTAAGCTTGCAATTCATACCCAATATACTTAAATGCATAAACAAGAAAAGATACACAGAGTGATAAGAAACTTCTCTTTTATTACTTCTTCAATCGGTTACAGACTCAACTCACCTTGCGCACTCAACTGCAAGGGTCCATGCACTTAGCTGCAGACTACTTGGCCTCTGTGCACTTAGGTGCAGAGCCTTCTCCTACTCTACGACCCAAAAGACTCAATTCTACACTTAGACTCAATGCTTCTATTCCATCAACTTCCTTACTATTATATTACTTCTTACAACTTAGAGCCTTGCTCTATTTATACAATCCCATGGTTTGCGGACCATAGGTAGATCTCTCAAGCCGACATTACATAACAAAATTGAGGGCAAACAACCCTCTCACTCAATTACAACTTCATGCTCTGTGCCCATAAATCGTGGAGTCTTTACATTGGACTTAGTCAAAACTTGGGATTTAAGCTCCAAAACCTACCTTGGGGGATCTCGCGCCCAACACCGTAGGATGCAATTTCAGACCTTTGAGATCCAAAATTATAGAAATATTTTAAATTCAATATTGAGCTCCTATAAAATGAAAACAAAAAAGTGTGTAGTATTTTTTTAAATTTGCATAAGTTTTGTTTG